>VDFB02069704.1:0-11885 GCA_007258455.2 Sequoia sempervirens | reverse complement strand
AATTATTCTTTGTCACATTCCTCTATAATTAAATAATATCTTTATTATTTAATTATTCATTAGTCACCTAAATTAAATAGTTTTTATTATTTATTTTCTCGGCAACCTCTTTATGCATTGCCAATCTTATCTTCCAAATCAAAATCTTATCTCTTGACACCTCATTTAATTTCATCATTTGATTGAATTATCTCATAATTCAATCTCAACCATATTTCTTGTCATTGCCTAATTTTTTGACCTAACCCTATTCATACTACAACATTCAGCAATCTTGACCATTGATTCTAGGGTATTTGTCATCTTCTCATCCTGACCACACATTCAAGAGTGCGGTTCTATAAAATGGCAATTTTGTTCTTATCTCGTAACCGTTAAATCAGCTTGGAGTTATTATTATTGTCATTTGCAGTCATTGTCATTTTACTCTATTGTGAGGTCATTTCTTTTATATAAATCCTTCAACCTTTGCATAGGGCTTTGACATTAGTCTAGGTGCTCATTGGAAATCTGAGGGCCTCATTCGATTTGCTGCAAACTAGAAGGTGTAACAAAGGTGAAGCATGGAAGATAAAGATTTATGGTAACATTGTTCCTTTTATTTTCATATTGATTTCCTTTGTGCTTTGTTACTTCAATGGATTTTAATGTTATTGTGCTAACCCCTTTAACAAATCTGATTGTCCCTTGATTACATTGGCGAATCTGACATATTTGGACTAATAAAAAACTATTTTTGGAGTTGGTTTCTTCTTGTTGCAGGGCTTGTTTGGTTTTTGTTGCAGGTTTGGCATCATTGTGGACAAAGCCTAAGATTCAACCATAACTTTCAAACGGCTGTGTATTTGCTCATGAATTTTTTTTTGCAGCTTGGGGACAACATCACGCACTTTCATTCCAAAAATAAATTTTTTGGATCTGTTTTTCATTTTTTATAATTATTTTTATTTTTTTAATAAAAAATTAATTTTGGGAGCAAATAATCAAATTTTTTAGATATGTTTACATTTCTGGAAAGCTCTTTGAATTTTAACAGGGGTCTACTCTTTAGTTTTTAAATTTGGATGTGCAATTAGTAGTCAAAAAATATATTTTTTGAAATTAGGGTTTAAAACAGATTTGCTTAGATCTCACTCACGGTTGCAGATCTACTCACAAATTTCTTTTTACAGATTTGGGATGACATTAGACGACTCCAGTAAAAAAATCAGAATTTTTAGAGTAGTTTTGTATTTTTTATAAATTTTTTATGATTTTTCATAAAAAATTAATTTCTGGTGCAAAACAACAAATTTTTCTGATTTATTTATATTTTTGGAAACCTCTTGAGATTTTAGATAGGCTTTATTCACTGTATTTTTCATTTTACTATTAAATTTTTTTTAAAAAATCAGATTTGTTGTGACTAGCTAACTCTCTAATAGTTGTGACTAATCTTTTCTTGTAGCGTGTGGCGATTCTCATTCGTGTGTCCAAGACCATTGCATATGAGACTACTAATATTCATTATTTGTAGATTCACATGTCAAAGAAGGAATAAACAAACTTTGTGCTTCTTTTTTTTCTTAGATTAGCAAACATTTGAATTTGGTGCATATAAAAAGAACACATGTCTTCTTTGCTTGATTGTGGTTGTGGAATGGTAGGTGAGTATGCTCTCACTTGGTGAAAACCTCATGATCAGAAAACCAGACCCATTCTAATCTGTTATTTACCCTGACTTGGTATATCGGAGTATCCTCTCCCCTCGCGCTTTCGAGCGATCTTGGGTGTAAGAGAAATGTTTATCAACTCTAGAAATTGGGCCTGCCTGGGGATTTCATCACCCTAACATGACTCAAACTAGCAACGGAGCTAAAGCCAAGCTACCCCCGACCGGTATATAAATGTAAACCTTAAGGGAAAACCTAAGGTTGCGAGTGCGGATGTGTCATACGAACAAAGTTGTACTCCCTTAAACCCTGTTGAGCTTAACCTCTTTAGGCTGGAGTGCCACCTTAATGGTGATTAATCTCTTGCCCCATGTATGGCCACTCGAACGGGGATCCTGAACTAAAAACTCTTGTGTAGTAAGCCAAACTCCTTCTATTTGCTAGCGCAGCACCGGTCGGTGTGAAGGCATCCACACTTTCGCAGTTTGTAGTAGAGGTGATCAGCTCGCCATGGGAGTTTCATGGGGGTTGGAAGCTTGGTTGGCCTGAGAAGAGAGTGCACTGTAAGGGGGAGCCCGTGCAACCAAGCTTCTGAATTCACACGCTACAGATATGCGGTTGGGGAAACCCGCGTGGAATCTAGTGAATATTGTCATGGCCTAACCTAGGATTGTACTTATTTGATGTGTGATTGGTTACATTCAAAACATTGTGCTTGTCAAGTGCTTGTTGGATTACTCAAACATTATACACAATATTCACAAATCTGGACACAAACAATCGACCTTGGACAACTCAGACTTTTCAACAAAACATCAAAACACAATCTCAGTCCTCATTTTGAACTTAGACTTGGTATTGTCCATCATAGTCCTCATTTGGTATCTAGACTTGGCATTGGTCATTTTCCTTAGTCAACATCTTCATTGTCACCTTAGCATTTGGCATCCTTTCTTGACCAATTTTATCACCTTACATTAGTCATTTCCCTTAGAAAAACATCATTATCACTTTGCATTTAACAACATCATGACATCCACCACCTTGTCTTCCCTTCGCCAAGATATGGATAGGCTTGCTAGTAAAATTGAATGCGAATTACTCTGTAGAGGTCAATACCAAGAAGCCTCAGACTTTAGGAGACAATTTATCCAAGCCGAAAATCAAGGTCCTTCATACCAACAACCCATCAGTCCTAGTCCTGCGTCCATCTACCCTCACTACCAAAATTCACTCGACATAAATCCTACAATTAATTCACAACAAACGTCCACTTATCACCCTTATCCTAACCTTGATAAGGGAAGCCAACTGTCCAATAGTCCATTCCAAACCTCCATGTCATATTCTGACTCTTCACCTATTAATCCTGTCCAAGTCTGCATCCCTTATCAACCATCTACCAACTCATGTCAAGTCCCCACATCATACCATACTGATCCAGTCCAAGTCTCCATGTCCTATTTCAATCAACCTTACACCAATCCAGTCGAAGTTTCCATATCATATCCTTGTCCTTCAAAAGTTAATCTAGTCCAAGACTCCATGACATATCCAGTCCAAGACTCCATGTCCTATCTTTGTCCCTCACATGCTAGTCCAATGCAAGTACCCATGTCCTATCCTAGTCCTTCATATACTAGTCCAGTCCAAGTTCCCACGTCCTATCCTAGTCATTTGGTCATTAATCCTTTTCAAGTCACCCCCTCACAAGCCACATCTAGTCATGAAAATTCTATCATAGTCCAAAGTCAAACCCCATTTAATAAACTTGAGGATACATGTCAAAATGAAAGTCCAAAGCATGACCTTATAATGTCACCCTCATGTCAAGAACAAGGTAGTCCACCCCATGACCCTCTCTTAAACTGCATTCAAGGATTCCATCAAGACAATCATGACATCCAAAGTACACCTACCATTGACCAAGAAGTCCAAATCCACGACAACCCCATCTTTGACCAAAACCCTACCATTGACCAAGAAATCCAAAACGATCCACTCCTTGACCTTGACACCATTCATGATCAAACACTTTCCAATCCTATACAGGCCTCGACTATTGACAGTTTCCAAAATGAGACACTTGCCTCCATTACACACATAGACAATACTCCTCAAGCACAAGAGTATTCCAATATAGACATATTTGAAAATGATCAAGCTATAGCTGAATTTACTAGACTCTATGACACTGACTATAATGATGGCTTTGACATTTCTTTGGAAGCACCAAGAGAATTATTTGAACCTAACATGTCACATGATCAGACCAAAGATATTAGTCAGGAATATGTCCAACATGAAAATGAAGCTAATACACTTTATCAACTAGGGTCATCTATCTTTGTCAGAGCAGGCTTTCTTGCAGATGAAAATATTACAAGTGATAGTGTCCATAGACATCATGATGGGTTAGCATCTTGCTTTCAAAACAACAAATACCCCATCGCAAATAGAATCTATCAAAGCATGCAATATCAAGGCAAAGGACTAGGCATATACGAGCAAGGCATTCTAGAACCAATACAGCTTCAGGCAAATTACAGACATCAAGGTCTTGGCTATTCCTCAGACAGTAAATCAAATGATGTTAGTGGTACCTCCTCAATACTGGGGGCAACCTTGTCAGATACAAATGTCAAAATGGAGTCCATGAGAAATCCTTGTCATAAGATTGCTGCCAACACCCCTCCACCCACACCATGAACCATCATTCCATCATAAATAAACCTTCCCTTTGGAACCAACAAAAACAAAAGTCTTACAAGTCAAAAGATCAAAATCAAATGTCAAAGGCCATTGAATCAAACAAAAGGACAAGTGGACAAATGAAATTAAAATGGATCCCAAAGAAAGATGGATCAAACAAAGACACCAAGTCAAATACAAAAGTCAATCACAATGTGGAGCCACAATACAAGAGGACTCCCACATATAACACATGTCCACCTCCTTCAAAATGGTCATCAATCAAGGCATATAAAAGTGTTGGTTCCAAACACCATTCCTCCAAAATCCGTCATCCACCATCCCAAGTTTGGAAAATAAAAAGTCATTCATCCAAACGTCCAAACAACCTTTCCATGTCTACCATCATTTGTCATAATCCTACATCTCGCCTAAAGTCCAAAAATCCTACGTCACAAATCCGTCACATCATGGCAACAACTCTTTACCACAAGGACTCTCATGGCACTCTATTGCGATGTGCGTATTTTGATAAGGCCAATTCTAGTATCATAAAGGATCACAATGACATCGATCAGTTGTATACAAGTGCTACGATCCTGACAAGACAACTCCTTCAGCAAGGTCATTATTGGCATATCATGGCACCAGTCTCTACATTGGCACCGTCAGTGGATTCAAAAGCGATGGAGTGGTTATCTAAAGCATCGGGCTATCAAAAATCAAAAATACAAAAAAATTAAAATTAAAAAATTGTCACTGCAGTGAAAACACGGCAAGCAGTGATCTTGGGGACACAAAAAAAAATAAAAAAATCAAAGAAATAGTAAAGAAAAATTTCATCCAATAGTGAAAACTTGGCAAGCAGTATACTGGATAAATTACCATGGTGAAAACCTGGCAAACAGGCGTCATGTGTAAAATAAATCATCTATGTGAATTTTTACACTTGGGGGCAAGTCGTCTCATTTCCCATGCCTTCCTCATGAAATTTACATCCATCTAAGCCCTATCATTTCCGTCCATTTTCCCACCTACCTTGGTCTTGACATAAAACTGGCACACATAAATCATGCTTTGGGAAAACACTTGACATGTCTATCCTTCGGTCATACACGATTCACGAAATGTCATTGACTGTCATAGTCTTATTGTCCTTATATGACATAGTCCTTGAAAATCATATGACAATTCCCTTAGTCTCATGTCTCCCATTTTTTACCAAGGCCACCTCTCATCCTTTCATGTATGTCACCTATCTTGGCTTTCCCTTGTCAAACAGTCTAAGGAAACTCCATCATCCCATTTAGTCCTAACCAAGTCATTCCAAATGCAACGAGTCCAATTCATACAAGCACATTATCCAAAATTTTACTTGACTGTGTTCCTGGCCTGGTTGTAGACCTCGATACTTTCGTCACATTATCGTTGTTTTCCTTACGTTGTTTCGGGATGCGTCCTTCCCACGTCAAACAACGTTGTCATCACTTGTCAATTGGTATTCAGCTTAATTAGAGGCACAATCATGTTTGTCCTTGGATTCTCATGTGTAGGCATCAATCATATGCATTTGTCACGATCCTCTTAAACGTCAAAATCCAAAAAAAATAAAAAATGGAAAAAGTCCTGAATAAAGACAAAAACATCATAAAAAGTCCTGAAAAAAGACAAAAACATCATAAAATGTCTTGAAGAAAGACCAAAAAAATCATAAAATGTCCTGAAGAAATACCTAAAAATCATAAAACGTCCTAAAGAAAAACACAAAAACATCCAAATCAATGTTAAAATCCTAAAAATGGAGTCAATGTCAGTCATGTCAGTTAGTCCATGTCATTGTCGAACTACGTTGTCTCTACGCATTTGCTACGTAGGCAAGGCCATCAGTCGATGAGTCCTCGAGACATTACCTAGTCAGTCCTTTTAGGTTGGTCCAAATAAAATCATGGCATTTGTCACAATCAAGCTACATCGGTCAAATAAGCCCATAGTCAAACCAACACAAGACAGCCATTTGAAACGCCAATGTCAAAATTGGTCAAAATTGTACAACATAAGCTAATCACAGCCAATATCACCAATCCTGGCTAAAACATATTACTCAAAAACAATGTCAATTCGCTACTTTTGGTCCCTTCAAGATGTAAGTCCTTCTGGAGTTAGGACTCATCAAAATGTCTCTTGCCTTTTTCGTGATGTGTCTTTTTCGCATTACTGGCCCTGGCTAAACTGGTTAACACTGGCTAAATTGGTAAACTTCTTAACCGGTTAAAAATCACAAATCAAACAAGAATTCAATCTTTGGCAAACAACTTTGGCAAACAAAATTACATGGTCGTTTAATCTTTCCTCGTCTTTCTTGTCTTCATTCTTTGACTATCTTGGCTATTTTGTCTTATATTTTATTGTTCTTGTCTTTTGGTCATGTTTACATTAGCTACCTCGAGGATGTCCCATGAAGGATTTAGAGGTGCGATGACGTCTCCTGGCCTATTTTATTTTCTTTGACTGCTGTCTGTGGATTGTCTTGACAAAAAGACTGGGGCAACTTCGCCCTTAGTATGAGTTAGGACATTCCTTGTCTGTGACTGTTTGTTTTTCAAGTGGATGACCTTGCACACCTTGGTCTACGTCATATCATGGTGTTTGTTGTCCATTTGTGTCATTTTTACCGCCCAATGATGATTAAGAGCAATGAATATTAGTCCTATGGCAATGTTTTGAAGGATTTGGTCCAGGAATTAACATGCATCTTCTTTAGTCTTGTCATCTTCTCTCACCCATCTCATATAGGCATTACATTAATGTCTTTTGCACTAAAATTTCTTCGTCTCTTCATATTCTAGTCTCCTAACCAATTTCGAGAGCACACCCATGTTCTTCGAACCTGTCTGTCCTCTCGAGGGGGCATACCGCAACCCTCCCCTTGTCATTCTTTCTCCTCAATTTTATTTTGTGACCAGCATATTCTTCTTGTTTATTTTTCTTTTTGTCACAAACACCTATCAAGTTTTACATGCCATGACAAAGAGGGCAAAATGGGTGACACCTAAAATGACTTTAGGCCCGCAAGCTTCATTTTACCACTTTCCTCCTAGCATAATTAAGTCATTTAATTATGTCATTGGTCCACATTCGACTATTGATTAAATAATTCATAATTATTTAATTAATTCATGTCATTTATTCCTCATGATTATAAAATAAATAAATTTCATTTATTAAATACGTCATTAATTGTCTAAAGTCTTCCTTTAATTAAATAAATTTCTTAATTTATTTAATTTCCCTTTGTCATTTATTTCTTCTTGATTAATTAAATAAATTTTATTTATTTAATTACGTCACTAATTAAGTCCCCTTCTAAAATTAAATAGATTCTAATTTATTTAATTTTTGTCCACTTTCTACTATAATTAAATAATTATTTTAATTATTTAATTATTCATTAGCCTTTTCTCTCATAAATTAAATAAATTTTATTTATTTAATTTGTCCACTTTGAATTTTCTTTTGAATTAACCACATTTAATTCAAAAATTATTCTTTTGTCACATTCCTCTTATAATTAAATAATACTTTTATTATTTAATTATTCATTGGTCACCTAAATTAAATTTTATTATTTATTTTCTCCAAAGAACCTCTTTATCTCTGCGGCCAATCTTATCTCCAAATCAAATCTTATCTCTTGACACCTCTATTTACTCTTTATCATTTGATTGAATTATCTCTATAATTCAATCTCAACCCTTCATTTCTTGTCATTGCCCTAATTTTGACCTAACCCTATTCCATACTACAACATTCAATCTTGACCATTGATTCTAGGGTATTTGTCATCTTCTCATCCTGGCCACACATTCAAAATTGCAGTTTCTATAAAATGGCAATTTTGTTCTTATTTCATATCTCATGCTCATTCTGTCAACTTAGGTTATTATTATTGTCATTTGCAGTCATAGTCATTTTAGTCTATTGTGAGGTCATTTTTTTCATATAAATCCTTCAACCTTTGCATAGGGCTTTGACATTAGTCTAGGTGCTCATTGGAAATCTGAGGGCCTCATTTGATTTGCTGCAAATTAGAAGGTGTAACAAAGGTGAAGCATGGAAGATGAAGATTTATGGTAACATTGTTCCTTTTATTTTCATATTGATTTCCTTTGTGCTTTGTTACTTCAATGGATTTTAATGTTATTGTGCTAACCCCTTTAACAAATCTGATTTTCCCTTGATTACAATACTTATGCAGAGAAAAGCTTACAAGTTCACTCATAATTGAAAAAGCCCATGATAGTCAGAAGGGTAAGAAAAGAGATAGAAGATCTTGAAAAGAGTTTTGGTATCCCTGTGCATAAACTAAAAGAAGTGAGGAGGCAAAGAGAAGAAGCTGAAGAAGCTAAGGAGAAAGAAAAGGAAGAATCAACTGGTCCGAGAACATCTCTTGCTCACACTAGAAGTTCCCCTGCAACTTAGTCAAATCAAGCCGAAGCTTCCAGAAAGAGGAAGAAGAATAAGAGCACTAGATCTTACAAAGCTGTGTCTGTAGATGAAGAGGAAGAAACTGATTCAAAGGAAGTAGTAAGGGAGATAAAGGCTACTGGTACACAGGCTGTCAAATTGAATAAGAGAAAATCTTCTGTCAAAGGAGAAGAAGCAAAGAAAAAGGCCAAAGTTGACAAGCCCAATATGTATGTTGAGGAAGTTGAGAGTGCAGTGGTGAAAGATGGAAATCTCAATCCACTTTGTGATTGGTATGAGACTTTTGATGAATCTGGTAAGAAAATTCTTGAAGAAGCAACAATAAAGCATATGAATGTTTTCAATAAAGTCCTTGTTGAAATCATGTCTGGTTTTCCTGCAAGTCTGTATAATTCTTTGGAGTCTAGGAGGTTGAGTACCTTATCAGAAGAAGAAAATTTTAGGAAGAGAGTTCTTACCGATTTGTGCTCGGAAATGTCAATTAAAGAAATGGATTTATTCCTTGAAAAAGATAAAAATGAATTTAGGAGAAAAACAAGGGTAAACAAACTTATGATTGGTGAAACTAATGTTGTCAGTGAAACTAAGGAAATTCTAGAAGAATTCTTGTCAAGGGATAAGATTAACATTGAGGAAATCAATACTAAAAATGTTCAAGAAGACGAGGAAGTGAATGTGGAGGTAAATGAATTAGAAGAGGATGTGAATGAGGAGAACATGCTGTACTTGATCCTCCAAAACTTGAGAATATTCTGACTTCTCCTAATAAGAAAAATACAGAGACACTTGTGGCAACTAAGGTCCCTATTGAGGTGTTAGCTGAGGAAAAGGAGGTGCATACTGAGGAAATTGAAATGCCTAAAATCAATCCTGAATCTGAATCCAAGGTTGAAAAAGAAAAGTGTCAAGAAATCATAATAGAGGAAGTGAAGGAATCTTTATTGGAGCAACAGGTAGAGTCAAATCCTGAGTTGGATGAAAGCTCAATTAACCTATCTACTCTATCTCCAATTCAGATGATGAAGGTCGCTAAAATTGCTCAAGCCAAAGCAAGTGAAAAGATACTAAAATCTCACACAGAGGACAGTGAACTGCTAAAGCTTGCATCTGGAGTCTTACAAAAAATAATGCCTACTTATGCTGTGGACCCATCAAGTTCCTCCTCCGGTGAGTTAAAGAAGTTAATAAATTATGTAGATTCTCATTTTGAATCCTTTGAGAAATCAGCTTTGGTTAAAGTGAAAAAGGGGTTCCAGGAGAAGAGAGTTGGTAGCCTAAAAGAATTGATTGCCAAAGACAAAGCTCTGTTAAGTACTTGCATAAAAAATATTCAAGGTTCTATGTTTGAAGGAGGAAAAGTGTACAAATCTTGCTTGGTCTTGTCAAAATTTACTAAAGCAAATGAGAAGAAAGTGAAAGACATTGAACACCAGTTGGTCACTATTTCCAATACTTTTGACCCATTAGCTAGTAGTGTTCATAGTTAGGAAAGTTAGGTGATGTCTTTGCTCATCCAAATAAAGAATCTAAAATTTGAAAATGAAAGGATTATTGGCAGAGTATGTGAACTTAGGGGACTAATAAGTCCAAAGATTGAGATGATGGTAAATGATCTGAAAGAAGCTAAAGATGCTATGAGCGCTACTAATCCGGTAAGTCTCAAAGCAGCAGAAACTTTGTCATATCTGCTTTGTAGTCATATAACCATTTTGGAGAGTTTGAGAAGTGTCTGGGAGTCAAACCTAAGTGGCCTGAAGAATAGCTTTGTAGACGTCTTCAAATTTTTGTTCCTGCTGATTGAACCGATAGAAACTTTCTTTCCTTCCACTTAATAACTTAACCCCCCACCCTATATCTCCCCCCCACCTGGAAAGTAAGGGGCCTGCTAGAATAAGCAATAGCCCTTCAATTCTATGGGGATGCCGTTGAAGGCTAGAATGATCGGATGCCGAAGAAGAGGGCTGGGGAGTTAGCCAGTGGGGGGCAATAGTATTATTAGTTTTACAATTTTGGATTCCCCAATTTTTTCATTGATGTCAAAGGGGGAGAGAGTGTAGTGAAAAATGCCTTGCCTTTTGAATTTTGGCAGTGTACTTACCAGTTTTGACACTTAGTCATTTTTTCACTAAGTGTTACCATCAATGCCAAAGGGGGAGATTGTTGGGATATTGCCTTGGGAAGTTGTTTTTGGCTTCTAATGTTGTCATTGATGGTAACTAAAGTCATTTCCATGGTCCACAAATCTGTATCTAGTTATACCGACAGATAAAGTGAAATATTGTGTGTTATCGACAAAATATTTGAAGAACAGGGTATCCTGTCAGTCAGTCAATTTGTCTACTTCACCGGATCATCATTTTGAGTTGTGGATCCCCAGGATTGCTTGGTGAGCATGTACATTATCTTATTACTAAATTTTGTGGTGTTTCTTTAGTCGTTGGACAAGCTTGGAGGTTCGGTAGGATGCTTTCTGTCTATTTGCTCGTTGTAGCCGACTTAGTGAATGTAATGTGTTGTGGATCCCTGAAAAGTAAAATTCAAATGATTGGCGCACTCGTGAGTATTGTTTTGAGTCACATCATTATATTGGCTGATAGTGTTAGATCCACATTTAAAATCCAATTGTAATTTTGGGCCGATAGTGTATAATATTTTCAAGTTCTATTAAGGCCGACCTATAGCAATTCTATTTCTAGTTGTGGATATATATAAGAGATTCGATATATCATTTTTGATATATGAAAGAAGTGTGGTGGTGTGTTGCGATCATTAGGAAGAGCAATTAGGCAATTATGCAATGTTTGACTTGTGCATTAATATTTTTGCAGTGAGAGTTGTGTAGAGCAGAGCATAATTGTTGAATCAGTCTGAAGGATAGTAGATTGTCATCAGAGCTTAATTGGAACTGTAATCAAGCATTGTGGATGCTATTTCATCAGTTCAATCTTTTGGAATTATTCCAAATCATTGTAGGGCAGTGAGCCCATCCATTTTGAGCAGTGAGCCTGAATGCAAGTGCATTCCCATTTTGTACTTCTTATTTTGACTATACTTATA
>VDFB02069702.1:0-22371 GCA_007258455.2 Sequoia sempervirens | reverse complement strand
GTTTGTCGCGGATCCACGATGTATTTCATGTTTCTATTCTTAGACCATATTTTCTTGATATTACTCATGTTTTGGATTGGAATGCTCTTCAGGTCGAGGACGGGAAGCTAGCTCTCGAGCTCGTGGCCGTAATTCAGCGTCGGCAACTTACCCTCAGAGGCAGAGAAATTGATCAGGTGCAGGTTTAGTGGGACCCTAATGATGAGGCTTCAGCTACATGGGAGGATGCCTCTCGTATCAGGGATTCTTATCCTTATCTTTTTACTGGCTTCCAGGAGTAAGCCGAATTCTTGGGGGGGAGGATGTAATACCCCTCCTGTTACTGCTTATTCTTGACATTCTCTATGGTTTTGCATGGTACATTGTGGGTTTTGATGATACTGTTGATATTATGTTGTGGTAGCTTAGATTGTTACTGTTTATAATACTCTTATGATGCCATGGATATTATGATGATATTTTATTATGATTGTTTTGATGGAATTATTTGGAATGTAGTAGACTAGAGAATAGTAATTGATGATGTTGATGCGATTTGATGTAATTTTATAATGCAATAGATGATGATATGATTGGTGAGGGGATAGGTAGCATCACTCGTTCGCAAGCGCCCTGCTACACTGTAAATCCTTCTCACGATGCTTTGCAATTGATTATATGTATATATGTTGTGTATCACCTTGTTGGATGCAGGCTTTGCAGGAATAAGACTCGATTCCACCTATTTCGATAGGTCTGGGCGAGCATTGTACCAACCCAACGGTAGGAAGTTGAACAAAGGTGACATGGAAGTAACTCCGTTCCAAAGTGTCAACTGTCTTGCACCTTTTTGGTTTTGTGCGTCTTGGTCATAGCCACTTTGTTGTTACGTTAGTCTTTGTATGTTATTGTGATTTCATGACTTATCTAATGTGGTGTATGATTTTATATTGTGATTTAAATAATTAAACAATTAATAAAATAAAGCATAAAGTAATTAATAAATAAATAAATAAATAAATGTTGTAGTAGTTTGCAAAAATATTAAATGTGTGTTGAAGAAAATTTTGCAAATGGTTGATTGTAATTATTTTAATGTGCGTGTATTTACTTAATTTAAGTGTTTGTGGAGATGATAAATAAATAAACAAATAAAAAGCTCAATTTTGTGGATTTGAATGTATTTAAATTTTATTTTTGGGGAAGTGACCTTTGGTATTCACAGGAAGAGGAAATGGAAGAGACTTTTTGAGTGTGATTTTATTTAGGGGATTTTTCTTGGTAGGGGGTTGCATTCTCTTTCTAGCAGATTTTGAAGAAATTTGGCATTCATTTTTTCTGTCATAGTATTGCATTCTTGTTCCATTATTCCGGAGAATTCATTGAAGAATAAGATTTAAGTTTGAGGGAGGATCTTGGAGCTATTGCTGGAAACAATCGTTAGCGGAGGATTGGATCGGCAAGAAGGATAAAGCTTCTACAGTTTTCTCTAGGCACAGGACGCCGGGTTCTCCTTCTTCTTTTAAATTATCTTCTTTCTATAGCATCAAATGAAATAAGAATTGTTTGTTATGAATGAAATTTTCTCCTGGATTTGAAATTTAATGCATGTAGAAAATTCTTGAATCCTTAGAAATGTCTTGGACTGTTTTTCAATCAAGAAAATTTTACTGGGGTTCGGGATTGTTATGGATTTAAAATGAAATTTTGTTGGGATTCTGGAATTGAACAGTGTTACTGTAGTTTTGTGTTAAAAATAATAATAAATCAATAAAAGAATAATGTCTTGTCTGTGAATTCGGGGTTGTGTAAATCCTCATTTGTAGATAAATTTTACAAATATATTCTGTGTATAAATGTTTATATTGAAAGAGTAACTTGTACAATTGAATTTTATTTCTCTGTATTCGAAATATTTTTAAATACAATATATATATATATATATATATATATATATATATATATATATATATATATATATATATAAATGTAAATATAGTATAAAAAAAATTTAAAGTTCAAACCTCGCCGTATGAAATTTGTTTTGATATTATTTAAAAAGATGCTGACTGGGTGATGGTTCGGCCTCGGCCGTACCCACCACCCAGCCGGCCGTGGTGTTGGTGCGGCAGGCTACGGACTACCACGGCAGTCCGTCAAACTGCTGTGACAGTCCGTAGACTGTCCACGGTAGTCCTTCGGACTGCTGTGACAGTCTGTGGACTATCTGCGGCCAGTGGATTACTTGTGCAATGGATGGTCTTTATTTTTTTATTTAATTTGAACGGAGTTTCAGATATTCATTTAAAATGAGAATTCTTTTCTTTAAATGATAATGATTGATATGTATTTAAATATATATATATATATATAACTATTTATTAATTCGTATAATGATATTCTGTAATTCATAATTGCACTATTAAGTTAATTTAATTACTTCTGTTTGTAAACATAATTCTTTTTTTATTTCTGATATGAATAAAACAAGATTGTATTATAGTGAAAACATGAAAATAGAAAGGAATTTCTATTAATTTGTTAAATTATGAACTTTGATAGGATAATATAGTAAAAAGGAAATTTATGAATATACATCAGCATTGATTTTTTAATTCTTTATTTTAATGTGTATATGGTGAAAACGGAATTTAGTATAAAATTGAATAAGTTATCTTTTTATTTTATTTTGTGAAGTTGTAGTCTTGTAGACTTGTGGGTTTGGGACATTGTTAGTTCTTTGATGTGGGAACCCTTTTTGTGTTAGCACTTTAGTCTTCCAGAGGATTGTGATCTTGCTGATTTTATATCTTTCTATCATGAGCTTCTGTTATGATATGTTTTACGATTGGGGTGTACTGTGTTGTGAGATTTTGGTTATGAAATTTATTGGCGAGATGGGTTTTGCCTCGCGCGTTATTATTGTTGTATTTCAATGTGCATGATTGTGATGGTACCACCCCGGGTTCTTGATGGTTTTGGTGGGTCTCTAGGGAGAGTGGCTCCTCATGGGGGCCGGCGCCTCGCTTAAGGGGAAGGGCACAAGATAACCCATGAGTGAGTTAGTAAACAAGTGAAAACCTAATAAATAACTTAGGAGGGTTGGGTAGTAATATCATTATAAGATTAAAAAAAGAAAAGAAAAAGGATGCCTCGTCTTCATTAGTGCTTCCACAGACTAATGGAAAGCTAAGAAGGCTGTGGTTGGCAAGGTTGTGACCTCGTCTTCACGAGAGGTCTATGGCTCTGCATGAGTCACCCTATGGACCGGCGCCTCCAGTTGGGAGGAAGGGCACAGGATAGCCATAGATGGGACCGGCGCCTCTAGTTGGGAGGAAGAGCACATGATAGCCCATGTAGGACTACGCAATGACACTCTCCCCTAGTTGCCCATGTGTTTTAATTTATTGTGTTCCTCTGGAAGTAGGTTATGGGAGTTGGTTTAGATTGTTGATATAGGGATTTATCTTGATTTATGATTAATTCCTTAATATATCTTTGGTGTACTTTGTGGACTTGCATGATCTTATTGATATTTATGATCCTGTATTTTTATGATACTATGTTATGATGTTATTGTTTTGTTTCATTGTAAATTGGAGTATTGTGTTATGGCTTTATGTTGGTATTCCTTGTATACTTGTACGTCGGTTCTTGTCAGTTGACATTCTTGGTCAGAGTTACTTCTCTGTCACCTCTTAGCACAGGGGTGGTCGGGTGGAACGTGCTCCGCACACCGTTGGGTTCCCCATCAGCGTTTGTTGGCTCAGTCTCATCCTTTTGAAGAATTGTACCAGTTGATCTCCATGTATTTTGATAATCTTGTATATTGTAATCATCTCACATGATTAGGAATCATGATGTAAATTATGTATGGATATGTTGTGTATTTAAAAGAAGATGTAATGTAAATTTCAATCCTGTATCCTTATTTGATTATGTTATCCCTTATGGTTTTACCTTATGATGGAATCTATGTATATATATCAAATCTTGTCATTAATAGTTCCTTTGTACTTAGAATGATAACTTATGAGTTGATGTTTTGTAATGTTTATTTCGATGTGACCTCGTGTGCCCCAAAGAACATAGTCGGTTATGTTATTTGTATTGTAATGAAGTTTATGTTCATATACATGATTATTTAATATTGGTTATATTGATTTATTGTTGTTCTTTTGAAAAAAAAAAAAAATCTTTTTATGTGGTTGTTCTTTGGGGCTTGCATGCTACTACTACATTCAATGCAAAATATTATTTCTAATATATCCTCAAATTAGTTAAATATAAGATAAAACAAGCAAACATATAAGTATATAATCTACCACCAGTATAGTTAATTAACAGCATAATAAAGTCTTTGTAAACATAAAAGGATCAATTAAAGTGTCATTTTGAGCACTCACCATTTCTCCCCCTCCTGTTGTCAACCATGTTCTTATAGTTGAGGATCTGGTAAATTCCTATTTTTGCTCACCATCCAAGTAACTAAGTCAACCAAATCAACATCCTGCAGCATATATTCTAAGTAAGTCCTAGGATGAGCATAACCATTCAATGTTTCAATATCTTTCATCCATTCTCTCAAACTCTCTCCTATGAACTGTGGTGATGCATCAAATGTAGGTGCAGGAATTATGATCAAGGGTGGTCTAAATCTCATCCCAATCTAATTGGCTAGCTGCTCTTTCATGAAATCTATTAGATTTCTCACTCTAGTGAGACTCCAGGTAATGTTTCTTGGTGAGATGGGTTCTCTCCTTCTTAATGGTGTTGGAATACTATGGAACCTCTCGCTTGTTGTAGTTAAAGCTCTGTATGGAAGGTGATCCTGAATATTTTTTAAAACATGAATGCTTTCAGATAGATTTCTCCTACAAACTGGTGCTACATTTTGTGACATTGCAAAATACCTAAATCTGGCTCTAAAAGTCCTTGACCAGGGGGTCTCATCTCCCATAGGCATACCCAACTTCATCTGTGCATCCTTGTACTAAGATACCCAATTTTCCCATTCAACTTGATTTTGCAACAATGATACAAAAGACCTAATTTGTAACTCTCCAATAAAAACATTAAAAAAGGATTGAGGAAAATGACCAAGAAGAAAACCATGCTAAAAATATTCACACATCTAGTTTTGAATAGTGGGATGACTACTATAAAAGTCTTTAAGAAATTCATTTTCATCATCATAATCAATTTTTCTCTTCAAAACCAGCTGATTGATTTTCCATTGGAGAAATCTTTCCCTCAAAAATAATGCATATAACCAAGTGATGCTTTTATTGAATATCCAAGATACCGAGGTTAATTAGTGTCTTATTAAATTTTTGAACTAATACCATCCAAATAATCCAATGTATATAATAGCAAGATAAATAGGATCATTAATAGAGTAATAAAGTCACATAAACATTACGAACACTAGAATTTTGGTGTGGAAACCCAAATGAGAAAACCATGGGGAGTGTTAGCTCACAATATAGTATAACCAGTTTATGATATTACAAAATCAGATGGATCACTTCCAGGACTCATTGTCCAAAAGAGAGGCTCACTACCTATAGAATTACAATGAAAAAAAAGGCTTACAACCAGAAAATGAACTGATAATGTACACCTCACAAGTGTTGATTCAATTCCAATGAAGCTTAGTAAACTGACTTTACACACTTCATTATATTCACACTTCTTCATATCACATAATCTTCAACTTTGCATCTACAAACTCAAAACTGTATGATATATATAGCTGATATCTTCACAAGCATCAATTAGGTCGGCCTAATTAGATGCAACTCTTATTCATCAAAAATACCAACTGTCAGCTACAAACTTTCACAAAATATTTCCAAAAACAATTCAATCACTCAACACACTACATCATGTCGGCTCATATATCTGCAAGACAAAATTAATTTACTATTACAAATATCTATCCATTGATTGGCCAAGATAGACCTAATAGAAAAATTGCAAACAACAAAATAATGTTGGATACACCATACCGGCATCTAAACACATGAAATTATGAATGCATGTGCTTGCAACATCCAATAACCATTTCCAAAACCACACGTTAAACAATAATCAAATAACAAAGAACTATAGACCAAAATACCAGAGGGTTGTAAATTGTATATCGATTAGATTTTGAACCAAAATAATGGATCAGCTAAGACTTAATGTGTAACGCTTATTGCAAACACCAAAGGACAACAACAATGCACACACATTTTTTATAATACAGCAAACACATATAAAAAGAACTATAACAATATTACATTACATGATAACATCATACACCAAAGTCCTTTGGGGTGCACAGGGTCATGACCTCATTAAAAAAACCCATAATGAAAGATAAGCAAATAAAGATAAATAACTTAGATCTAATATTTGCAACCCTCATAGACATTAAAATATGTGGTTGCAAGTATATAAGCATCCATACATTCTAAGAATAAGTATAAATACATCACATGATACAAACCATAATAAATCTCATAAATCATGAATGGTTACAAGGGTACATTTACAATACATCATCTTTTAATACATTACATGTTCACAATACATGAGATACAATAAAACCTCCCATACATGTGGGATAAATACATAATACAAAGAATGTCAGAAATACAAGATGAACATCTCATACAAGCTCTGTCAGAAAGATACTGTGAAGAATGAACATTGATGGGGAACCCAACGGGTGTGGAACACGTTCCACCCAACCATGTGGGTTTTAGAAAAACCAACTCCCATGCTCAAAGGTGACAAGGAAGTGACCATGACCAAGAATGCCACAAGACTAACTCCAATAAGGAATATCATAGTAACAATAACTCCAATAGCAAGAAAAAAGGATTACATAGATCATAAATGATAACAACCAAGATTCAATCATAGTAAACACAAAGCCAAAAAACACACCATACATAAACCAAAGGAAAAAACCATCACCACTTCCAAAGTAAATCCAAGACAACAATGATAAAACACTCCAAAGTAAATCTTAAGACAACAATAATAAATTACCACTCTCCAAACCGAAACAACAATCATAGCAGCACTCGTGAGGCGCCTAAGAAAGCAAAGCATAAGAGCAACTAGTGGAGAGTGTCATCACATAGTCCTACATGGGTTATCCTGTGCCCTTCCTCCAAGCACTAGTTGAACCAGGCTACTTGAGGTGCCAGTCCCCATCTATGGTTATCCTAGCCCTTCCTCCCAAATTTCTCTGAGGTGTCGGCCTCATAGGGTGACCTCAGCAGTCAAGAACCTCTCACGAAGAGGAGGTAATGACCTTGCCAACCACAGCCTTCTCGGGCCACGACACTGGGTGAAAGCTCTAATGGATAGACTAGGACCCAAGATTGTCTTATTATGTTATTACTACCCATCACCCTGGGTTCTATTATTATTAGGTTTTCACTCTTAATCTACTCTTACGTGGGTTATCCTAAGCCCTTCCTCCTATTTGAGGTGCCAACCCCCACAAAGAGCCACTCTCCCTGAGACCCCAAACATAACAAAATCAAAGCAAGGGTTGTACCATAAAGAACAAGGCATTAAATCTCAACCAACTACATGCAAGGCATTACCCATCTCACTAAAATACAAACAAAGTCTCAGTAAAATCTTGTACAAACCTTTTCAAAATAATGATACCAACGCCTTGCTATATCAAGAGCACATAAACGAGGATTATTGACCAACAATAAAATCAAGCCTCTGGAAGCCTAAGGTTCACAACATCCATAAATGGGTTCTTAAAATCAACTGGGTTCCCACATCAAAAAGCCAAAACAATAATATAATGGTAAAAAGAAAACCCAAACAAATTCACAGGATTTCATAACTCAGAATAACATATTAATTTTCGCACATTGTTTTCACAGCTCCAAAATAAACAATTGGTTTAATTCCATTTATAATCTCCATTTTCCTTGATACAATTTTGAAATAAAAGTTCAATAATAATTTTTGACATAAATATATAATTTTCCTTTTTCCATTAACCATCACAGTTGAAATTCATAATTTCACAATCATAAAAGAATCAATATATCTTTACATTTATATTATATATATATATATATATATACATATATACACATATATATAGCTGCATATATATATCTATAATGTTTATACATGTAATACTCTGTTTATTATTTCTCATGCCATACTTCTGGGTTATCCCTGTGATAGAAAATTATATATATATGTATTAAATAAAACAACAAATGTAAACCATAAATCAAACGGTGACGATTTAAAGCTTTTCGGCCTTACCTAGGCCGTATACAATAGGGGGTCCATGGGCTACGTAGAACAACCATTAATAATATTTCTGTGGGTAGCGCACCATCGTCGGCCCAAGGAGGGAAATGGGGGGGGGTACGACCAGCGCCGTCCCTCCCAAAAATTACATAAAAAAAATTTCAAACAAAAAACGTAACATTGTCCGTCGGTAATATAAATTCTGGCCCACTGCAAATTTCGTAAAATGGAATATAATATTTAAATAAATAAATATATATATTTATATATATATATATCACTCTAGTGTGTGTATATATATATTATTAAGAATATCTTCAGAAGAAAATGATATAATATATATATATATATGTATATATATATTTATATATATGAATATATACTAAAAAACCTATTTATCTCAGAGGGGAAACAATTTTCCATATTTAAATCATAAAAATACTAAACATTTTCAAAGACCCAAATAAATTTCTTTCATTGGTTTGCTACCCAATAAATTTTAAATCTCAAAGGTTTTTTTTTTCTTTTACAGAGAACATATTTATTTTTACTGATTCAGAGAAATCAAAGAAATAGAATGGAACCTAGAGTCCTACGCTTGCTGAAGAATTGATGAAGCTTTTCTTGATTCCAAATAGCCTTTTCGAAGAGCTCCCCTTTCTTTCTTCATAACTTCTCCACCAGTTTCCTTGATCAATTTTCTAATCTAATATTTTAATTCAGAAGAGCCTCTCTTCTAGAACAATGAAAGAGAAACAAATTATATAGAGAACAAGAGAGATAAAGTGGACTTGCCCTAAGACTCATTCTACCCTATATTCTTATGTGCACTCTTGTACCCAAACTGTTAGATAGATTCAAGGTGAGAAGTAAAGCAACCGTGTTGTCATATTTGAAATATTATTAGTAATAAAGCCTATGGACATCATTTATGCCTCTCTAAAAATATCGTATTGAGAGTAGTATTGAGACTAATAACAATTTTAGAAAAATAATGGCCTTATTGATATTAATATTAGTGTTAATATTAATGACATTAATATTAGCAATAGTATTAAATTATCTTAATATTAATTTCAAACATATTAGTGCCCTTGAAATTAAGAGGGAGGCCAAAAATGCCAATGAGTAAATGACATTCATCTATGAGGTAATGGCAGTATCGATAACAATGTTAATATTCGTTCATTCAATGATGTAAAGTATTAAGTAATTAATGTTGCTTTGGTTATGTCATTTGGATAGTTACCATCATGGACTAATTTCCTGTTCTATGCTACTATATTATTCTTTAATATTCATAAGTTCATCGTAGTAGAATCATCGTATGAGATTATTATTTTTATATGTAGTTGGTATTGTTGCTAAATTTATTTCATATAGTAGCGATGTGTGAGATCATTATATAATGAGATTAAATGAACTAATAAAATTTAATAGGGGTAAGACTATTGTCATTGCACTATTCAATCATGATAAAAATTGAGACAAGATTATGCTATATGAACATTTTGATGTCATTAACTTGATGCTCTTGTTCTAAACCAAATTTATTAAAGGTATCTAGCATATTTAAAATGTTTACAATCCAACCGTACCATTATTATTCTATTAACATTATGAATATGGATACCTTAACCTTAAGCGAATTCAAACTTAAGTTGCATTATACATATCACTACTAATATCAATGACACTCATATTGATATTATGATAACTATTATTTTTTTTTTTTTTCTATGTATACTAATTAGTAAAATATTAATACAATCATTAATGTAACTATCCATAATTTACTTTTAGGTTATTACAAATACCTAGTGATCTAACCCATAATTTATTAGAAGTTGGGTAATGTCCTATGTAGCAACAACCCTCACTCATTATTGGCAAGCCATTTAATGCATAAATGTAGGTAACAATTAAACTACGAATTTCCTCTCATTTTTTTTTATGTTGCCACTAGTTGTTTTCACATTGTAATATAATGGCTTGCATTCATAATGAAGATAAATGTGTGCCAGAGGGTAGGGTATATGTTAGGCCACCAGGGATATTGGTTGCAGCCAATTAAACTTGATTAACAATCCACCAATTGTTCTATATCGTAACTGCTAGCATTAATGCCACCCGAGACCACACCACTAGTAGTAAATTCAACACTTTATTTTCTGTCACACCCAACAGCAGAGGAGAGGACTTAGGCGGATGCATTTATTGAAGGTAGTTGTGTAGAGTCTAGGGGAATGCAATTCATGGAAGAAAAGAGATTTCTTTGTCAGTTGTAAAAGATTTGGAGAGGTCTCTCCCTTCAAGGTGTCAGGGCATTCAAGGTGGGTGTAGGGCGATGGTGATGGCACCATGGAGTGGCTTTTCTGGATTAACAAAAAGAGAGGAGGAATAACTACACCTTGGATCAAGTGAAGAAAGGTGGGGAATCCTTCTCTGGAAGTGGTGTTCCATAACTGGTTCGAAATGGGGAATAATGGAGAAAACCATTGGAGACTCTACAATAATGGAGACAAGCATGGGAAACTCTGCACAGAAGAAAATAGTAGTGTGAGTAGACAGTAGTGAACAGAGTGTGTACGCCTTGGAATGGACCCTCGATCATCTAGATGCCCCTTCATTCATGTCGATAATCCAACCTTCAAGCTTTTCCTTGTCCATGCCCGCCCTTCTGTAATAAGCATCCTTCGCATGGCAGGCCCTGGGGCAACGAAGGTGTTGGGTACAGTGGAAGTGGATCTCAAGAGAATCAACAGCAGGGCTCTGGAGCAAGCAAAAACCCTCTGCCATAGCTGATCGATGGAAGATGTAGAAATAAAGATGATTAAAGGCGATGCGAGGAACGTGTTGTGCGATGCTGTAGAGAGGCATGCTTCAGAGATGCCGGTGGGTGGCAGCCATGGATATGGAGCTATTAAACGGGTTGTAATGGGAAGCGTAAGTGATTATTGTGCCTATACTGTCAATAAATCAGGAAAATTTTCAGTGTGTGTAGTGGAGAGCGGGGAGGTTTTCCCTCAGTCCTTCTCTACAGCATTATTTTTCCCTGCAACCTTTAACAGCCATCTTGTGAGGGTTGGCAGCAAAAAAAATCTGAGCATTAGCTCAAAGATTTCCAGGTATGAACCATAGCGCTATAATAGTACAAGAATTGCTTAATTTTCAATACATGATCATATTTGGAAATAGCCAACCCAATTTTCACTATCAACGGTTAACAGGTAACTGCAATACAGTTAAATCAATCTGCTCCATTGAATGCTTTTAGTCTTTTTTTAATCTTTTAGTCTTTTTTTGATCTTTCTCTTTTTTTTTATGTTTGAGCACTATGAGCGGTAGGTAGTTAGGTATATTTGATAGTTAGGTATATTTACATCGACGATAAAATTTTTTTTTTTTCCTGCTGGCATTCATTTTTTGGAGGGCAGTAATTTTTTTAGCCACATAAACATTGTTGTGATTGATTTTTTATATAGTTTTTAAATCATATATAATGTTCATTAATTATTATTTATGGGTGTATTAAATTGTATAATTACATTTATTATTTTTTTTCTTTTATGTATATTATATTTATATTATATATTATTAAAATAATATAATATTTATATATTATTTTTTATATCTGTATTTATATATTACATTATATTATATATTTTATAAATAATATTATATTGAAAAATATTAGCAAATAGATTTAACATGTTAATATATATTTTTATTTTTATATTAATATGTTCTATTTTAATTAGTATTGAAAGGCAAAAAATAAAATCAACAAATAATTTGCATTATGTTATTTTTTCATGAAATTTTAAGTAATAATTGCATATTTATGTGTACTTTAAAATATAATATTTTCTAATTTAAATATCTAAAATTATGATTATGTTTATTATTAGATATTTTCTTTTATACTATATAAATCTAATATAATATTTAGCTTTAATTATAATACATCTTTACATTATATATTATAATTACATTTTTAATTATATATACATTATTTTTTATTTTTATTACAGTGTCTCCACCATGTAAGCAACCGTGAAATAATTTGTATTATAAAATATTATGTTTATTAGTTCCTACCAAGGAACTATAGGCATGGCTGTTTGTTAACTAGTTATTAAAAACCAACTTTTCAACAAATCAGAATCTATTATTTTTTTTAATCTAACAAATATTTGTCTATTGTTAAAGTAGAGATGCAAAATATATAAGAAAACATATTTTAAAAATCATTTTTCTTAAATTTAATTGGCAGGAGAGTTTTGTCCGATAAGGGCGATTTATACGGATCCATTATGCTAATGGCCCAAATGGAAAGCCTAATGGCATAGATGGAAAGCACAGGGCATCGCTTGCTCACTAAACATGGTCGGCAAAATCGAAACAGTTATCAAACGAGATGCTATTTCACTTTGGACAGTTATCTTGGTTTGCAATCGAAGTATCTCCACACTGTTTGCAGTACTCAGTGTTTCAGCTTTGTTTCCATACCTTAGATTTTCCCCATCTGGTGCAGATGATCTTGTTTAATAGTGGGAGCAACCGTAACTACCACCTGCCTTCCTCCAGGCTTCATAGCTATGTAATTTCTTCACACTTTACTAATCTATTTAAAGTTCAATGCATGTCCCCTGTTTCCACATAGGATTTACAGACTGTAATTGGAAAATTGAAGTAAAATTCCACTACCTAATAAGAGTTTGTTGCAGGATTGGATACTCCCTTTGCCTTAGACCCTAGGATTTTTTTGCCTTTCATTTTTTGTTGTTTACCTTGGAAAATGTCTGTCTGAACATTTTTCTTACCCTTTTAACGGCGAAAGTTGAAATGCCCTGCTTTTGGAGTTGAGCATTATGATTTTTCTAACCATTTTGTAATGTCCCTCTCTGTTACATGATCTTTCCAAAGGACCTGGCCTATTCCAGAGACCCGTAGGCTACTCGGAAGGTAAAATTAGGGTTTCTTGTTTTGAAGGATGCTCTTGCTCGAGGTTGGTTGATTCAATGGCGGATTCTTTCTGGGTTTTCAGAGAGCTTCGCAGTGATATGTTCTTCTTGGCATTCTAAGCATCTTCAGGAATTTACTATTTTTAGTAAATTCTATTTCTGGCAGTGTTCCTGTTGGTTTCGGCATGGTTGACTTTCTACTTCAGACTGATCAGTTGGCTTGCTCATTTATGGCTTCGGGGCACAATTGGAGAGATAAGTCAAATTATTTAATTAAAGTCATGTTTTAATGTTATATTTTAACATTGACCCCCTTGGCCTAGCTCGTCACTTTAAGTTGTTTTAAAAGATGTCTTTATGGGTGGGCGCCTCATTGAAAGAAATTAATTATATTTCTTATAAAGTAAAGATTAACCCAAGCTCAAATTGGACGCCAATTTCAAGAAGGAAATAAAGTATTATTAAAAGTCAAAGTTTGCTTGGAAAAGTGGGACGCCTTCTATTGGAGGATTAGGGTTTGGTTCGAAAAGGAAGTTTAGGGTTTCGAGAAAGATCATCTGAAAATAATAAAAGGAGGCCATTGGTTATCATTGAGATTATCTTTTGTCTACAGGAATGTTATGCTGCCAGATTGGCTTTGGGATTGCTTCGAAGAATGAAGGCCTCCTAGCTTGGCTCTTCTTCTTGCTTGAAAGACAGCAACTAGTTGAGAGGTTTGAGTGTTATTGATTTGTCTTTTCAGTTATAGTTGGTTTCCTATCCTTCGTAGTTGAGTTTTATCATTTCCTGTCAATTCCAGAGTTGTTGGTCATGACTGTTGAATGTATATTTCTGCTCACAAGTCTCAAATCTTAAACATTCTCGTTCTGGGTATTGTCTCATTGTGTTTCCCTGTTGGAGGCGCCCCTTCATGAATATTTGCAGATTTTAATACGAAGTTTATGATTTTATAATGCAAATTCGTCATTCCTTGAAGGCCGTACTTTTTGGAGTGCCTTGGGATTTGTGTCAGTAATTAATAACCATTTTTAGATGCCATTTCTTATTACTAAGTTAGGCGCCATCATTTTGAGGGTCTATTGCATTAGATTTGAGACAATTTGAGTGAGAGTTGAGGGAGTTTTGAGCTATTCATTGAATTTCTGTGTTGCTGGTTATTTATTTTAAGTGCAGGTCTGTCATAACCAGATTTAAGAAATCTGCATTTTCTTCCTTGGATCGGAGTTAAGAAATCATTAAAGGCTTTGTAAAAGGTTCCTTGTTGTTGCAACAATTTTGAAGAGCTCTAATATTGATCTTGCAGGGATTCATAATTATTGTAAGCTGGCAGTAGTACTGACAGCAGTTCTTTAATCCTGCTTTTTCATGATTTGTAACACTCATGCTTTACATTCTGTAATTGCTTTGTAATATCTTACATCTCCGCCCTATGGTAGCTACTTTCCCACTCTGGGTTAGAAAGCACATTCTGGGTGTTGAGTACTTTTAGCATTTCAGTTATTTCTTTCAAGCATTGTAATTTGTAATACTCCGCCATATGGTCGCCTCAACTCCATACTGGATTGGGTAGCACATACTTGGTGTTGAGTTCCCTTTCAGTACTTAGTATAGAAGACCCTCTGACCAAATGCTCGCCATCATCGACGCCATTTTTGGTTAGAGTTCTTGCATAAGCATTTTGATTAAGATCCTCTGACCAATGCTCACACTTTGCCCACACGGATCCCGGTACATTCGCTAGAGTTGCTTCAAAGACATTTTGGTTTAGTCATAACCTAATCTGCATTGGTTTGTAATTATAATTTGAAAACGAAAAATTTGGTTCGAAATATTTCTATTTTTAATTATTGAATAATACCATTAACGTACTTAAGAAAGTTTATATTTTAGCCTAAGCGTTTGAGCTCACGTTGGCCCTACATTAATGATGTATTTTATTTTATTTTCTTGTATTACAGATTCATGAATATACGTTGAAAAAGGTAACTCTCACACTTGAACTTGGTCCTCTGATTGGAAACACATGCGAATTTCCAACATACAGGTTATGTCTGTTTTTCATTTTTATGCTCATTATTGGTTATTGTTTTGAATAAATTTAATGATTTCAAACTAGTGTATCCTACTCTAACTTTTCTCCTCCTAAATCTTGGGTTTTTGAAGCTTTGGGGTTCTGATATATCCAAATCAATCACAGATTTTAAGCCTTTGTAAATACATCATAAATAGGGCTAGTGTAGGCAAATATGTGCCATAGTGCCATTGTGGACAGCCTGTGGGGTGTGACAGAGGCTTCAACATATCATAGAACTCGGGGGTTAATCTATAGGTTTGACAATGCCCTTATGCACAAGAGCATTTGGGAAGCACATGGTATCGAAGTGAATTTCTCTGTAGCAACCGAAGGTTCATTCAGAGTCCTCAGTCTAGAAATTTTTCATCCACCAAACAGTGTTGTTTGAAATATACTTTGGCTTTTTTTCCATGGTGTGATCCATATAAGAGATAGTGAAATCTTGTACACCAAGCACCTGCAGTTGGGCATTGTCTGGAGAAAAGTCTAAGGTTCTAATCCAAGGATCGCGTACATAGATAGTCATCATCTGCAGTCCTATAACATATCCATGGAGGCACCTAAAAGTTGCAGCAGCATAACCAAAGTCCCCTCATTAAGAAACCCTCACATCCCTAATGTCTCTCACAAGAAACTCAATCAAAAATTCACATTTTATTACCGTATCCATATACCTGTGGCAACCTTCACCAAGAGTAAAAACCTGATCACGAGTAAACAAAATCCTACATCTTCTATCAAATGGGTCTACATGAAAATCCACCCCAGAAGTGGTTGCTCGCCAGGCAACCCAAAACTGAAGTATGAGTCCTCATCTGTAATGGAGATAAGCTTAGGGACTCTGCTCGAGTACAAGATCATATGCAATGGAGTTGACTGTCACTCTAGTCTGATATTGGTTGCAATCAAATTATTCAAGAAGTATAATGATTTGTTCACATTGACGCATGTGATCTACAATCCATCCATTGAACTTGTTCTTGGAGTCATTCTAGTTATAAGCTGTAATAACGTGAAGCCACATTATGTGTAACAAGCACAGTAAGAGATTAAGAAGATGATAGATGCATGAATTATCTTCAAGACAGAGAGAGATGTGATTGGCTTTCACCCATAATGCTTACTCAGAAGAACATGGTCCTCAGATTCAGACATGTTAATTTCTCTATAACATTTATAGATTAGACCTTATAAAAAATGGCTGGGAATGAAATTTATCAACGGTAAGCTAGATTTCTATGTTACAACCACATTAGCATTGCAAAAGAAGAGAAGTTGAAGATGGCCATTGTATTTGAAAAGGACATTTATGCATATAATTGAATATTTTTCCCATTGATGAATGTATTTGTCATTATAACACCACAAATTTGTACACTCCTATGAGTCTTAGTCAAAATAGGTCTCCTAGCACAAAGGTAAAACTCTGCAACTTGGTCAAGAAAGATCCCAAGGCAAGCATAATGTCCAAATAGTTTTGTGGTCCAATTATGGTATTAAGGTATATTGTGGTTGATTATTAGGTCCTAATTCATCCTTCTCTTCCATGTAGGGCACCTTCCATGTTATCACATGTTTGGGGAATGTTGTTACCTTAGAGCGCACTACTACTCAATATAGTACTTTAAGTGCATACATTGAAGGAATGTATTCTTTCCAACTTATTTAGCCATGTTTAGACTGTGCATTGGAGTAGTTCCTTTTAAATTTTCTACTCTTCATAGAATCGTAGTTTAAATTCTCTTTTTCCTGTATCTTTGTTAATTTTGAGTATGGTGATTTTCGATCTTGTTAAGTGTGGTAGAATGATTCAATTTCAAATTGTAGTGATTCCCAAGAGAGTTTGTGTTCTACGAATGTTTATGACTTTGAATAGTTTTAAATTGTAGTGCTCAAATTCAACCTTATCCATATAACCTTAACATAGAGGTAGAGATAGTTCTTCCTATATTTTAGTGCATGACCTAATATTACTAGCATAAATGGTTTCCATGTTTACAGATGTATAGTACTTGGGCAATGTTTGCATCATACAAGGCTCTCCCAAGACCTATGTTGTTTCAGGAGATGCAATTGCCTCATTAGAGGATGTTATACGGGTACATTCCTATGAGGAACACCTTAGTCCTCTACCTATGCTTTATTATATATTCACATATTTTTTTTGCATAACCATAATTCTATTTTATTCATTACTTTGTTCATTACTTTTATTAGCTAGGTTCTTTGATTGATGCAAGCACATCAACATGATATACCATAATTCTCTCTTTGCAAGCTATTCATTTTACATGCAATGTTTTTTGAAAAGAAACTCATTGCCAAGTATGAAGGTTGTAACTCATTAAAAAGAATTAAATGTCTGTCACTCCACCTGCAGCACACACACTGAGAAATAGTTAAACGGAAAAAAGGACGGTACAAAGTCTAATTGCACGGTGGGAATGCCATGGTATCCCATGGCATGGCCATTCCATTTTGTAGGCTATGTAGCCAACTCCTTCTTTTTACAGGCTTTCTCTCTTACCATGGTCTGGGGTCAATTTGTACGTCCATCCTCTTTTACAATTAGTTAGGAATATCTTCTCTTCCCCTCTTTAACAATGATATCTTTTAGCATTATATGTCCATGAATCACAATGTTTTCTTGTAGAATTTAACTACCATATCTTTGTACATTACTTTAAATAATGAATGACATAATTTTTCAATAATACATTATGCTTTTTGAAAAGTAAGGGAGAGAGGCTTATCATGGGTCATCCTAACTTTGCGCTTTGCAAATTTTTATGTTAAAATTTCAAATCATTCTCAAATTTAAGGGCCACATCAACATGCTTTTTATCGAGGTATCTAAAAAGGCCCAAAAGTTAAATTATATACCACTGGCAGTAACAATGGAAACAATTATTGATGGACAACTAGCAATAGAAATCATTATTGTTTGATGTTGTCGTTAAATCTACACTATCCACAAGTATTACAAAGGAGAAACATATTAGTATTTGTCAAATACAACCTTCCCCATGAATTTAGTATGTTTGTTGAAGATTTTACAGAGTACTAATTTAAACAATATTCTTTATTGGTTTTGTCTACACCCTGGCTCTGCATTAATTTAGTGCAGTTAAAAAGTTATCTAATCAGTGACTCTGGAATTGTAGGTATATATGAGTGGTGTGATTTATTGTATAGCATGGTGCTCAAATGTAGAGGCCTTTATTGCTTAGAGGTAGGTGGTTTTTTGTATGCCCCACATGCTCTAACTAGCCCCTCCCCAAAATAAAGGATTCAGGCATGCATATGTTAGAACTATTTGATGCCTTGTCAATACCCTCTACTCGCAAAGATATGTCTGGTTGTTTCATTCTACTCAATAGTAGGAGCTGTTGATATCTAACATCTGATATCTGTTCTCCTATTGTATTATGATATTATTTGCCTTGCACTGAGGGGGCTGAAAGTAAACAGGCAACACGTTTAACTCATGCTTCTGATATTATGAGAGTTTAGTTAGTTTCTTTTTCAATTGTTAAGAACATGTGCTGTACCACTGAGGATACTGAAATAACATAATTGGCAAGTGCAGATCTTTAAAATCATGGAGCCAGGGTCTACTGGGTTTAATTTGTTCAAAGAGAGCTTGAAACCAGAGCTTCTGGAATTTCTGTTGTTGTTGTTGTACTTGTAAATCCTCTGCCCTCCCTTATTACGCTGCCCTTTGCTCTACTATTCTGTTGCTATTCCGTTGCCCTCCCATGCCATTGAACTAAAGTGACAAAACAAAGTTGACCGCTATGTCAGGCTTTCAAACCACAAGAAAATCATGTTAACTTAAAAATTTGACGATATCTTGTTTGGTTAATGTACAGCTCCCTTTAAATTTGATCAATTTCGGGAGCACCATCTACAGATTAGGAGCTTCATTTAAAAAAAAATCATTGCCTCATCTAAACCATTTTTTCTACATATTCTACTGAACCATAATTCCAAAATCTCTTCGATTAGAATAGAGACATGCTCTCCAAAGAGATTCTAGGCTAATGTGTTTGTAAGGACAAAGGGTTTGTGCACCTCAAAACACCTGGGCAATGTAGTATCCATAAGGATGTTCTAAAGGGAAAATAAGATGGATTTAGCTACTCTATACCTTCTGGATATTAACTAAAAAATAAAGCTAACAGGTTATAATGGGTCAATCAAGGTCCCACTTCTATTCTATGACCAATAATTGAAAAATTGAATGCTCCTATGGAAATGGAATATTGAGGATGAAAGGAATCCTGCATTGTCTTCATCAACTATACTTCCAGTTAAGGGACAGGCTTCCTACTTCAATTATGCTAAAATTTTGTGTAAATGATCTTCCTCTGGGTTGGATCAGAAGGCCTTGTTTTAGGTTCTAATGTAATCTAGTTCATCCTAACTATGTTTTGGCTGGCTTCATCAATGATGATAAATGATAAAATTGTCAAGATATTTTGCAGCACCATGCTGGTTTAGGTTCAAATAAACAAACCATGCAGCCTAATCAGACGACTAGTGCAATTATGTTGGAATGGAGTTATCAGTTATAACACATGATAAAATTTGCAATGAAAATTGGTAAGATTGAGAAGGTCCTAAACAATCCATGTATTCTAACCCAGAGGTAGTCTCACCCAGAAGACTACTGGAACTATGTTGGAAAGGCCTATCAATTACAATAAATGATAAAATTTGCAATGATCTTAACAAAAAATCCACACAGTTTAACCCCAAGGACAATTGCTATTGTTGGAAGGGTCTATTAATAATAGCTATTGACAACAATTTACAATAATTTTCTGGGTTAGACTACCTAGGATCTTTAAATTCTAACAAGAAAACAAACCCACTTAGTCTAACCTAGAAAAGATCATGGCAAATATGATAAAATTTAAAATGGCCTTCTGGTTTAGATTGCCTAGATTGTTTAAATTGTGTTGCTTTTGTTTAAAGATTTTAGTTTGATTTTGGATGTTCTTGCATGCTAACTAATGGGTAGCCAAATGAGGTTGGATTTTAGATATTAAGATTGTTTTAAAATTGTCTTATACTATAAACTTGTTGTGGAGTTGCAATTAATCTTAAAGAAACAGTTTAATCTTGGAAAAATTATAAAATGCAATCTAAGCTTTGAAAATAACCCTCTATAATATGAAAGAACCAATCCATTACTTAAAATTTCTTGAGTGAGATATACATATGAACTATTATTCATTTTGAGTTTTGTTGCTGATATTGATGTTCCATCTCATGATTTCAGTCCTCTTGCATTGTCATCTATGCAGGTCAATAAAGGGAAGAACTTCTATTAATTAGCTTCATTCGATTTTCCTAAAAGCTTCTTCTTGCTAAGGTCTATGTGCATATTGTGCAAGTTTCTTTCTTGTATTATTTTTGTATTATTTTTTATTAATAATAGGCATAGATCTCTATCTTATTGTCTTTCCCATTTCATCTAAAATCTACTAAAACAAAAAGTATATGTGATAGATAAAAATTGGAAATAATAGAATATATCACCATTAGCGAAGAGGCATGAGGCAACTTATTAGCTATCTATCTTCCCAAATTAGGTGATCTCTACTTGAATAATATGTTGGATCAAGCTAGAAAAGAAAAAAAAATGGGCTGGTCATAACCCCCAACTTCAGGTGGCTCCATGGTAGTACATAGGGGTCAGCTTAGTTATGTGCATTAAAAGTTGAACTCTTACCTCCAATGATCTGAAAAGTGTTCCCATGGCTACCATAAGGTGCCTGCCTATGGAACTGACTTGATGTTTCCACAAGTCTAAGCCCAAATTTTTAGGTTGTACAAGGCTTTTGATCTACTATATATACTGGAGTCCATATAAGGCCAATGAGGAAAAAGGCCCTTCATTTTGAATCACATAACTAAAGCATGAGACTTCATCTCACTTACTTGTAGCAGCCAGTTTTGCTGGATAAGGGCCATTTTGATAAAAAAAAAATCTTATTATGACAAGCTATAATATCTGATAATAAGTTTTTAGTGCATGATTTCATAAGCTAGTTTATAAGTCACCCAATTCACAACAAATAGCACAGTTCCATAAATTGAAAATGATCTTATATGTATGTGTTTTTTTTCCAGTGTATGCATATGTTTTTGAGCTCGTGTTTTCTATAATCATTTTCCTACTAGAGTTGTCTACAATTTGAGGTTCTCATTCATTTATAATCATTGGTGGCTCTTATTGCATTCATACTAACAAAACCTTACAGAGCTGTTGAGTCACTTGATTACAGTAAGGAAGAAAGGAGTGCTCTTGCCATTAAGTCCTTGGTTAATCCACCAAATTTTTGGAACACAGACAACAAATGAAGCAAGTATAGATGTTTGAGAAATGTGAACAATATGAGCATATAGACTACATACAACTAGGGTTGACGGCGGGTTGCATATGATCTAGTCGTAGCCTCTAATCTCTTCAGGCTGAAAGTTTTGGCCATCAGCTCAAATTCTCATTTTACTATCAATAAATATGTTGTCCCAAAACAAATTTTGAAAAGCATTTCTCTCTCAATTTTGTCTACTTGGAGATTTACATTTAAGTTATTTATCATCTTGATTTGTTACATTTCTCTCTAAATTTTGTCTTACTTCGAGATTTACATTTATAAATTATTTATCATCTTGATCTGTTTCTTACTCATTACTTCTTTCTTGGGCACTTCCATTAACAAGAGTCCATGGATTGCAAAGGTGCTTTAGTTGGAAAGAGACCACTATTGCAAAGGTTATTAACAAAGAAAACTATTAAATTACAGATTGCACAGAGGGCTCAAATCAATCAGTATCGTCTACAGGATTTATAAGGTTGTGCACACCAATTTAATCTGAAGAATGTTAAATTTTTCATCACCATCATCATTGTGGAACTGACCATCTTATCCCACAAGGGCCCACTCCTTGAACTTGAGAGGAGATTGTGTGAGCACTGTAACATGCTTATGAAAACAATGACCAAAATGAACATTCTAGGACCACCTTTACCTAGCCAAGATTCCA
>VDFB02069699.1:0-16959 GCA_007258455.2 Sequoia sempervirens | reverse complement strand
TCTCCCACTCCCCCCCCTCTCTCTCTGAAGTATCTCCCTCCTACCAAGGATTAAATTTGATGGTCGAATTTTCCTATCAACAAATTTTTTAATTACGATTATCTATTCAAGGGTCCCTTAAAACATTATGATATACCTTAGTGTATGTAAAATTATATATAAATCAAACATATATATCATTATAATTCTATATAAATTTTTACAGTTTATCCAAAATATCTCCTTTTACAATCTTCTTAAAATTTTGATTGTATTCTACGGCAAAAATCTTTCTCTTAAGCTATCATTTAAAAAGAATATAAATAGTATTTATATTAATATTAAAATCAAGGTGTTCGATCGAACATCTTTAGAATGTTCAGTCGAACCCATTTAAAAATCATTTTTTTATTTTATGTGTAGTGGGTTTGGTCGAACATGGGTTCGGTCGAACCCATATTCGACCGAACATTCTTATTTTCTTCGACCGAACACCTGTTCGGCCGAACCCTTTTTTTTTCACCCTTGCCTCCTAAGGCACAAAAATTGCTGAGAATTTTGCACTTCGAAGCTCGATTTCAGAATGAAAATGGAGGAGATCTCAAAAAACCAACTAGTATCGGGTTCCCCTCAAAACGAGCTATCCAACGAATATAATTTTAATATGTTTTGATTATATTATCTATCTATTTTTTAAGTTTTATTAAATATAGGTTTTTCAATGAAAACAAAAATCTCTGTTCTACACAAGTGGAAAAATAGAAGATTATCAAAAAGAAAATTAAAAATATGAGTGCACCAGATATTGGAGTCCTTGATCCAACAAAAAAAAAAATCGATACATACAGTAAAAGTTAGCGTTATACATGTTATGTCTGAATTGTAATTGATTTGACTTTTGAAACTTGATTAAAGAAAAACTATTCAATAAAACCATCTAACCAAGTGGAAGCACTAGATATCGGAGTTAGAAATCTAAATTTGAAAGAATTAGAATTTTATCTTCAAGGAAAAAAGTTATATCGTTATATCTGGCGGCCACTTTTAAAAATGTTGTTTTTGAAAACCAATTTTCGTGGGAGATGGAAAAAGAAGTGCAATCTGATTCCAAAAAAATTGAAAAAAATATTTTTAGAATCTACAGACAAAATATGACAAGACTCTAGTTTGCATCATCTTCAAATTCCTCACGGTTTAATCGCTATAGGTGCCCGAATGTGGAGATTTTGTTAAAAAAAAATATCAGTGTCCAGTTTGGCCAAAAATTGTAAACCACTATTGTGGGATCACCCAATGCCATACTGAAAAATGAGATAGTTGAGTATAAACGATGATATTTGTTTGTCGGTGACTTTAGTGAGAGGTACTACCTCAATCCACTTGGTAAAATACTCTGTCGCTGTGATGATGAACTTGTGTCCATTTGATGATGAAGGATGAATCTTGCCAACTAGATCTAACCCCCATTGAGAGAATGGCCAGGTTGGTGTAAATGGTTGTAGTTCCTGTGTAGGAGCGTGAATGAGATTCCCATGAATCTGGCATTTTGATCACGTTTTCACAAAATTGAATGATTCCCTCTCCATTGTAGGCCAGTAGTAACCCATTCTAATCAATTTCTTGGATAAGGTCAGTCCACTCGAATGAGTACCACAAATGCCACCGTGAACTTCTTCTAAAGCTTTGTCAGATTCATCACGTTCAAGACATCGAAGTAGAGTACCATCAAGACCATGACGATAAAGGGTGTCGGCGATAAGAGTACAATGAGAGGATTGTTGGATAAAAATTTTCTTTTGGTTACAGGATAAATCAAGTGGTAAGATACCATCTTTTAGGTAGGCATAAATCTTTCCATACCAAGGTGAATCGGATCCTACCAAGTGGCAAATGATTTGGATTTCAGGTGTGTTATAGGCAGGTGTAAATGATTGTTCCACCAGAAATTCATAGCAAGCTTGATTTTCTGGGAGTTGTAATAATGATGCGATCGTAGCCATGGCATCGACTGCTTTGTTATCAAGTCTTGGAATTTGTGTGAATTTGATGTCCACAAAGTACTTCTTAAAGTCATCAATCATCTTTTTATATGGCAACAGTTTGTCATCTTTGGTCTGATAATCATCATTGATCTGATTAATGACTAACTATGAGTCGCCATACACTTGTAATTCTGTAATCCTCCATTCCAATGCTATTTTAAGTCTAGTGATTAATGCTTCATATTCGGCTATGTTGTTGGTGCATGGAAACATCAGCCTATATGATCAAGGAATGGTGTGTCCTTAGGGGGTGACAAAGAGTATGCCCACCCCTGATCCATGTTGAGTGAAAGAACGATCAAAATATAAGGACCATGGTTGTTTGGATTTTGCAGTAAAGACATCAACATCTAGAAATTCAATGTGTAGGGGGTGGTCTGCTTGTAGTGGTGCTTCAGCTAGTTGATCAGCGATAACTTGTCCTTTGATTGCCTTGCGATCAACATAATGGATGTCAAACTCACTCAGAATCATTACCCATTTTTCTAACCTTCCTGTCAATGACGCTTTGCTTAATAGATACTTGAGTGGATCAATCTTTGAAACAAGATTGATTGTATGAGTTAACATGTAATTGCAAAATTTATGTGAAGCAAAGACTACTTTTAGACAAGCCTTCTCGATGGTAGTGTAGTTGAGATCATGACTTGTTAGTGTTCTGCTGATGTAATAAATTGCACGTTCTTTCCCTGTATGGTCTTCTTGTGCTAGCAATGCACCCAAGGATGTCTCTGTTGCGGAAATATACAAGATCAATGGTTTGTCTGGATTTGGTGGTACTAGAACTAGTGGAGTCATTAAGTACTATTTGATTTGTTGAAAATCCAATTCACACTTGTCATCCCACTTGAAAGGAACATTCTTATGTAGTAGATGTGTGAAAGGTAGACTTTTGTTGGCCAGTTGTGCAATGAACCTTCGTATAGATTGAATTCATCCCTGTAATGATCTCAATTGACTGATGTTCCTTGGGGGAGGCATTTCCATGATTTCTTGTACCTTAGCAAGATCTACTTCAATTCTTTTTCTTGATACTATGTATCCTAAGAGTTTTCCAGATGTGACCCCAAAAACATATTTCTTGGGATTGAGGCAATCTTTGAATTTCTCCAATCTTGCAAATATTTTGGACAATATTTCCAAATGTCCTTCTCTAGTGTATGAATTTTCCAATATGTCATCTACATAATCTTCCATGAATGTGTGCATCATGTCATGAAAAATTGTAGTCATAGCTCTTTGGTATGTAGCCCCAACATTCTTTAGACTGAAAGGCATGGCGTTCCAACAGTAAGCTCCCCATGGACATGTGAAAGTTGTTTTCTCATGGTCTTCAGGTGCAATCTTGATTTGGTTGTAACCAGAAAAACCATCCATTAATGAATACATGGCATGGCCAGCTATCAGATCAACTATAGTGTCAATGTTTGGAAGTGGGAAGTCATCCTTAGGGCATGCTTTATTAAGATCTTTGAAATTTGTGCACACTCTGACAAATTTATCTAGCTTGGATATAGGAACAATGTTGGAGATCCATTCTACATAGTCGATTGATCTTATGAAGCCCACATCAAGGAGTTTTCTCAATTCTTCCTTAACCAATAATGCAATGTGGGGGTGCATCTTTCTGAGTTTTTTTTCATAGGCTTAACCCCTGGTTTGATAGACAGGTGATGCATGATAAGATCAAGATCAAGACCTGGCATGTTCGCATAATACAAAGCAAAGTCGACTTGATTTTCTCTTAGAAATTCCATGAACTCTGGTATTTCTTTCTCTGTCATTGATGTAGCTAACTGTAAAATCCTTGGTTTGTCTGAAGTTTCTAGATTGACAACATTTGTAGGCTCAATCAAAATAGGCGATTTCTCATGGTAGTCCTCTGGGAGAGTGTCAAGATTCCCATCGTCTGGCACCTTAAAAAGGTTTTCACCATCTGATACGCTCTTTATTTTATCTTTTGCTTAATCTAACACTGCCAGATTCTGGTTTTCACCATTAGATCCTTCTTTCTGATTTTTATTTTTGTAGCTAGGAGAATTGACACTCTCCTGATTAAAGACTCTATGCCAAAAATTGCTAGTGGAACAATCATTTGCATCATCCGCGGAAAGGAAGTTGATGATAGATTCATCACTTGGAAACATAGGTATATCGATAGGTTCGGTTGAATCCCAATCAATGAGATCAGGATGGATCAAAGATAGCAGGTCATCGAGTTGTGTGAAATCGGCTATGGTTATGGTCATAACAAAGTTGACCGTAGGATCTAAGGTATGAGGTGGATCAATGATGATACTGTTCTCATGATAATCTTGTTCATTTAAATCTGACTCACTATCACTAGAATCATAGTCACCTTGTAGTTCAGATTCTCGTGTTTGGGTCCCTAAACCTTCACCTTCAATTAGAGTTGGGGTATACTGGTGTATTACATCAACCTATTTGTCCCTCCAGAACTCATCATTGTAAATGGTGTCCCATTCATTTTCAGTAGAGTCTGTGTCAGAGTTATTATCCACGAAATTCTGAATTGTTGCCCAACATGCTTCTCTTGAATCTGAACCTTCTTTCAATGTGAAGACAGTGTTATGCAGTTGTTTGGATGTTCTTTCTTTTGAGTTAGTATCATAGCCTAATCCGATTTTCTCTTTCGCAACAAGTCCTCCAGGGTGAATAGGCTCAACTACTTCATCTTTTCTTTTTCCGATAGGACCCTTATCATAGCCCATTTTCTGCATGATTGAATACCCTTTTCCATATCTATCTATTGGTAATTTGACATTAAAAACTGCTTCATCTTCATCTTTATAGAGCCAGTTTAGAACTTCTCTATCCTCAAGATCTTCCATGGGGAATTTTTCTTTGATGAATTGTCCATTAAACTTTGTGCTTGGCTCGGTTGGTGGTTGCGTTGATGTTGATGCTGTTGATATTTAATGTTGTGTGATAGAAGGTTGTCCATGTGACCAAGGTGATGTAGGTAAATTGGCAAGATAGAGAGAGTAGTCCCTGACTCCATGGTCCTTGAATTTCAATTTCTTGTCAAAACTATTGGTTAACTGACTGATTTATGTGTCAATCTTGAGAGAAGTACTAGCACGAGCTTCTTGATTGTTAGGAACCAAAGTATCTTGATTGGCTTTGATATTGGAACAAGTTTGAATATTTGAATTATCAGCTTGTATCGTGATTTCCTGTCCATCATAAGGAAACTTAAGACATTGATGATATGTGGATGGGACGGCTTGCATTTCGTGGATCCAAGGATGACCCAACAAGATGTTGTATGCAAGACCATAGTCTAATACTTGATAGAAAGCATTTTTGATAACAAGTCCCACTCTGATTGGTAGCATTATTAGACCCTTGGATGCTCTTTCCTCATCATCGTAGGCTTTAATAGTAATCTTTCTTTTGAGATCAATGGAGTCCTCAAAAAATCCTAAAGCCTTAACCAACTTCATGTTACATATGTTCAAACCAACACCTCCATCTATTAGAACTCATCTGACATGAAACTTGTGAACCATGACTTCTAAGTCTAATGATGAATTATGGGGATGAGTTGTGGAAACATCATCTTTTTCAAAGAATGAGAGGCATGTGGTTGAGGACAAGTGTCCTACCATGGCTTGAAATTGGTCCACATCCAAATCAGTGGATACAGTTGTTTCAACAAGGGACTTTTCGAGAAATTCCTTATGTGCTGGGGAAATCTTCAAGAGTTCTAAGATAGAAATCTGAGCAGGAGTTTTTCAAAGTTGGTTGATTAAGTCATATTGATGTTGAGGTGGAGGCCCAGTGGATTTTGAAGAGGCACCCTTTAAGACACATTTATCTTGTGCCCTTGTTGTTGCATTGACTTCTCTATATTCCAACTTCTCGTTGACTTTAATAACATTGACCCATTCATCATCAGTGTAGGTATGATTGATTATCGGGTCATCAATATGATTCACACTTTTCCAGAAGACTCACCTTTTTGATAGTTGGGCAAAGGGTTGCAAAAAGCTTGATGGTCTTCATTTGATTGTTGATGTCCCTCTATTGTGATGGTGCCATTTTCGATTAAGTCTTGAATGGTATTCTTCAAGGCTTGATAATTATTTGTGCGATGACCTTTGCACCGATGATAGTCACAATAGTATGTCTCATTCCATGATGGAGGCTTCACACTGGGTTCATAGTTTCGTTGAGGTGGCAAGGTAATGACATTTTTAGCCATCAACTCTTTAAATGCAGAATCCAAAGATTGACCTAGTGGAGTGTAAGTTCTTCTACTAGAGAAGAATGAAAATTGTTGTGGATTTGTATTCGAGGTATTCCCTAAGGAGTTTTTATTGGTAGTGGTTCCCCGGTAACCTTGATTGTTGGTAGTCCCTTGATTGGGAGTAGAATGTTGATTCATATTGTTCCTCGGAGGAGAAGGATTGTTTCCTTGATTTGTGACCGAGTTGACATTGTTGTTACGAGGAGCACTTGGATTACTAAGGACAAATGGCTTAGTTGAGACATGATTTGCATCAACAACACCATCATTCACCACATTCTTGTTACGAGCCCAAAATTTAGACTTGTCCTGATTGTTATGATGATTGAATGAGTTAGGGTTGTCCTTGTCAAGTTTTATTATTCCTCTTTTGACCAAAGCACTTTCAATGGCTATAGCATCTTCAATCAATTTCACAAAAGAGGGAGGACAATGTAAATTCAAACAATAGCTCATTTCTGAATTTAAGTTGTTAATGAAGGTGACCATCTTTTCCTTTTTAGGAATAGGACATGGATATCTAGCGAACATTCTTCTCCATCTCTGAAGAAAAGTAATAAAAGGTTCACCAGGTTTTTGCGCAACTTTGCAGAGATCTATCATAGTGATTTGGTGTTGGATGTTGTAGGAATATTGTAATATAAATAGATTGATTAATTCCTCAAATGTCTTGACAGGAGGTGTGATTTTTGATAGCCATTCCATAGAGTGAGCTCCAAGACTCCTACGAAACAAACGCATCAAGTAAGTGTCTTCATGAGCGAACTCTAAATTCATGTTTCGGAAGTCTCTAACATGATTGATTGGATCTGCTTTCCCATTATAACGATCAAATTTTGGAATTTCACAATGTTTGGGAAATGGAATCATGTTGAGACTTCAATCGAAAGGATAAGGACAAATGTCCTCAAGAGTATATTTCTTTGTTGTGGTTCCCCCTTGTAACTCTTTAATTTGTCCTTGAAATGCCTTAATTTGTCGAGTCAAAGCACTAAGATCATATAGGGGCATTTCTTAAGGTTTTCTCTTCAAATTCTCGGTATCAAAGTCGTGAGGCAATATAGCTCCTTGGTTAGCTAGATAGAGGAAATATTTTTCTTTATCGCGTTGCAAGATCTTTTCTATGGCTTTGTGAAAATTGGGATCTTGCTCAGCCTCTCTAAGACGTTCTTCATCTCACTCATCATCACTATCTATATGGATTTTTTTCATGTCTCTGTAGTTGTGGAATGGATTTTCTTCTCTGTTATCCATGTCGTTGTTGAAAAGTGGATTATGACTTACACTGTAAAGAGGATTACTGCTTTCACCTTCTTCTTGAGTGTTTTGGGTATGACCTTCTTGTTGGATTTCATCCTTCAATTTATTGTACTGAGATCTTGTAGAGATAGGCATATGATTTTGAAGAGTTCTTCTAAACTTAGATCACAGTTCTGATAAGTGCGACAATGATGATATCTTGATCTGATAAGATGAGAATCCTATGATATGATCAAATATGTTCCTAATTTTTTATTGTGGCTTCTAATGATGAAGGATTGTCAGAATCCTATTGGGGAAGTTCAATCAATAATCATAAGTTTGTTTGAAAAGTGCACTCTTAAGATTTGATCTTTGTTTTCAAAGAAAGGTTTTAAAATCACTGAAAGATTTGACTGGGATGTGATGGATATTCAATAGAAGGTTGTGGTATATTATCAAACTCAAGAGGTTGGTTAAGATTATGTCATTGAGATAGAGCTAATCTCTGATAATAAGCTCAAGAATCCAAAGGTTCTACAGCGTACTCGTCAGTGAATCCCCTAACAAAGTCTTGGTATCTATGAAGAAATCCATGGTAATGAAGCAAGACGTGTCGACTTTTGTATAAAAAAATTATTTTTTGCAATGTTTTCCTGTACCCTAAATGTTTCTTGGGTTTCCTGATCCTATTGGAAACTGATTTCTTGACAAATTTTGTTGATTTCTCCTCTCTAAGCATGGGAGAGATATCAGAATGTTACTAGACCAAAGATGTCAGAAAGTCAGGTGTGTGAATGATTTCAGTTTCTATTTTTCATGTTCATTTGGGATGATCTCTTATCTGAATTAATGTGAATGAAAACACAGCAAACAATCTGAATTAAATGGAATGTAGCCAAACATAGATACAACAAGCACATCCTATGGTAAAGCCAAGACAATATTCGCTAGATTCCACGTGGGTTTCCCCAGCCGCATATCAGTAGCGTGTGAATTCATAAGCTTGGCTGCACGGGCTCCCCCTTATAGTGCACTCTCTTCTCAGGGCAACCAAGCTTCCAACCCCCATGAAACTCCCATGGCAGATTGATCACCTCTACTACAGACTGTGAAAGTGTGGATGCCTTCACACCGACCGGTGTTGTGCTAGCAAATAGAAGGTTTTTGGTTTACTAAACAAATGGTGTTTAATTCGGGACCCCCATTCGAGTGGCCATACATGGGGTGCAAGATTAAGCTCCATTTAGGAGGCACTCCAGCCTGAAGAGGTTAAGCTCAACAGGGTTTTGGGGAGTACAACTTGGTCCGTATGACACATTCGCACTCGTAATCTTAGGTTTTCCCTTAAGATTCACATTTGTATACCGGTTGGGGGTAGCTTGGCTTTAGCTCCATTTTCGGTTTGAGTCACATTGAGGTGATGAAATCCCCAGGCAGGCCCAATTTCTAGAGGCAATAATCATTTCTCTTACACCCAGGATCGCATCACTGCGCAAGGGGAGAGGATACTTCGGTTATTGCATCAGGGTTACACGGGGATAAAGTGGGTCTAGCTTTTCTGATCACCTAGTTTGCACAGGGTGAGAGCATAGTCACCTACCACTTTCAAGCACAATCAAGCAAAGTAAACAGATTCATTTCAATGCACCAAATCATAATGATTTAAACTAAGTGAAGGTATTGCTTCACAACCGACATGGGGTTCATTTTAACTGCATGATCAAAGTGTGGTGACTATCCTAGATTGATTCATTTGAAACCAGAAAAGATCTTGTTTGCGGAATGCATTAGACTCAAAATCTTGTTTTTGTGTTACAACCCAGATGTGCAGAAACAAACAGTATGTGCGTAGAAATAGACAATATATGCACAGAAACAGATTTCAGATGCGCAGAAATAGATAGTATTTGTGCAAAAACAGACAATATTTGCATAGAAACAGACAATATTTGCACAGAAATAGACTTCAAATATGCAAAAATAGACCCTAAATGTGCTATAGAAAATCTTAAATGCGCTAAAACAGTTCTTAAATGTGCTACTGTAATTAAATGCAGATTTAAATCTCTAAATGATGCAGCAGCTAATGCTCTAAAATCTACCTTAAATGTGCTAATTTAACTCTTAAATGCTCTACTTTAATTAAATGTAGATTTAACTCTAGTTGTGATGAGACTATATGCGCTATTCTATCTCTCGGATGCACTAAATTAACTCTCAGAAGAGCCAAAACAGTCCCTAGATGCATAGGAATACCTACAAAAATAGAAGCATTAAATTCCCAGATGCGTTGTAGAAAGTATCGGATGCGCTAAAATGCTGAATTTTTTCGAAAGCCGAATTCTAGAATGCTGAAACCTATCAGAATGCTCTACAAGAAAATGTCAAAATCGAGGCATAGGACCCACGGTGGGTGCCATTTTATGTGTGTATGAAAATATGCCTATCTTAATGAATTCAAAACAAATTCAATAAAACCTTATATCAAAGAAGCTTAAAGAAAAATAAACAAACTCTCAGTGCAGCTTCCTCAAAGTCATTTTATTGCTCTCTATCTCCAGCGTTTCGTTAATTCCAGTTGCTCTAAGATTTAGTATGCCAAGCTCAATGAAATGGACTACTAGAGAATGGGATTTAAACTAAAATGCATTCTATACTAAGATGCAAGATTATGCTATGCTTATGATAATATTATTGCTAAGATATGATTATTGATAGAATGCTAAATGCGTAAGTGTAATTGCGTGTCTGTGTCTGTGTCTCTATCTGTGTGTGTGTAACCAATGCTTGGATTCACACATGTATTTATAAAAAAAATTGAGGATTTTGATTGGCTGAGTTGATCAATGGCTATGATAATTCCTAATAGATCGAATGGTCGAAGATGAATGAGACTAGAAAGAAAAATAGAAGAAAACAAATAAAGCAAGATTTTTCCATTTTCATGGAAGAGATAAGATGAGATTAACAAAATCATCTTTTTTTAGAAGATATTGAGAAGATAAATAATGAATTATCAAATTCAATTATTTATTTATGGGTGCATGTAGATTTTTCTTAAATAAATATTTAATTAAGATTTTGAGGAAATCAAAAGATTTCATAATTAAATGAAATATTTAATTATGATTTGAAGAAAGCAGAAGATCTTTAGTTAAATAAAATATTTAATTAAATTTGAAGAAATGACATGTGTATGAAATTAGTTAAGTAAAATATTTAATTAATTAGAAGAAAGTTTTAAATAGAAGAAAAGAAATATTTAAATTTAATTAAAACAAAAGATTTAATTAAATTGAAAAGATGACAATTAATTTAAATAAATAAAATGTATTTATTTAATTAATCAAGCAGACATGTGAAATAATTAAATAAATTAAATTTATTCAATTATGGTGGGAGAATAAAATGAATGAATAATATAATTAAATTTAATTACATGTAGAAGACTTTAGAGAATTTAATTAAATAATAAATATTTAATTAAATTCCAGGATTAATTAGACATGACCAATTTGATGAACATACACCATATATCCAGTTTTAGTAGTAGATAATGCTACAACTATCTACAACTTTGATACTAGCTAACTACACCTCTAACTAAAGAGAAAACATAACCTATTTTGGACTTTCTCTTATCTATGTCTCCACAAAAATATGCATCCACATACCCATTAACCTTAAGAATACTCCCACTATAGCAGATAGTAGCATCAGAAGTGCCTCTCAAATACCTGAGAATCCACTTCACAACCATCCAAATCTAAGTACCTAGATTTTCCATGTAACGACTAACTACTCCCATTGCTTGTGCAATGTCTAGTCTGGTGCACACCATGGAAAACATAAGACTACCGACTGCTGATGAGTATGTTACACAAGACATCTATGTCTTCTCCACTTTTGTGCTAGGACACTGTTCTGAAGACAACATAATATGAATAGGTGTGTGAACCCCAATCCAAATACCTACAAAACAATGAGAATAAACACATTAGATAGTTAATTGCAAGCATGAACAAGAATTCCCCATGAAATTTATTTACAAACTTCAAACTAAGAAAAAAATCAATAAAGAACACAATGAAACAAGAAAATATAGATTCAATCCTAATTAGAATAGCAAACACATGATCCCATGGGGGAATTGGTGCCAATTTGATATGAAAATTAGCCATTTCCCAATTCCTAAGATGCAAATTTGATATGTTGATGATGATTGATCCACTTTGTTGATGAAGGATGAGAATTCCAAGCCAAAAATCTGAAAAAACCTAACTAAGAACTCAATGGTGATGGATGGAAATGGCTAAATATTTTAGCATAATAACTTTGCATAATTTGTGGATGATAAAATGAGGATATGAGCACTTTATTTATAGAATGCCAAGATGGATGAATGTCCAAATTTGAGCAATGTGGGACTAACATTCATCCAATGGCATGATGTCACTTGTCAATCTATGAGTGGATGGAGGATGTGCAAGATTTGGGGATTGTGCCAATAAATGCATATTTTTGAATTTCAAATTTGTTGAAATGACTTGTAAGGGAAGGGAAAATGCAATAAATTCCACTTGGCTCAAGACAAAGGACATGTAAGATGAAGTTATTGCCTTGTTGGATGTACATGTTGACTTGGAATTTTTGAATTCAAATTTGAGAATATTCCAAAAGATGCCTTGTGAGGAAAATAGAGATTTAATAAATGAATTAAATCTATTTTCATGTGCAACTTGCATTATCTAGAGGATGGGACATGAGATGAGATTAAATTAATCAAGGGTTAATTAATTTAATGAGAGGTTAGATGATGTGACCTATTTGACTCAAATTTATGGATTTATTTAAATCAAATAAGAGAGGAATATGATAAGAGATTAATTAAATAAGGATTTTGATTTATTTAATTAAAAGAGATGGTGTTAGATTAAATCAAATAAGGTTTTAATTTATTTAATTTAATAGATAGACTTTAGAGATTTAATCAAATAAAATTAATTATTTAATTAAATAGGGATAATTACATCAGATTGATTGATTTAATTAACAAAGAGATTGACTTAATTAGATAAAATGCTTTATTTAATTAAGAGAAGAATATTGATGAATTTAATCAGATAAGGAGATTTGATTAAATGGTTAGACCGAGGGATGATTCAGGAAGAAACAATGTTAGTAGTCGGGATCAGGTGCATAGTGTCAATCAGTATATTTTACATGTCTACATTTTGCCCCTCTTTGAAGCAATGCACTTGTTGCATTGGTTCAAAGAATAAACGATCTCGATCAAAGTAAAAAAAATTATTATTTAAAAACTTTCCCCACTGCTACCTGGCAAGAGAAAACATGCCATTATAATGCCCCCTCAAAAGATTGGACAAAAATTCTAATTTTTGGGTGATCTCGCGAAAAAAGAGGACAAAGTGCCCGACAGGTCCAAAAAGGCTCCAAGAGGCCAAAAACATGTCTAAACACAATAAAATGATGTAAAACAGGTCTCAACTGGACAAAAATAGGTTCGAGGGTCGAAAACCCTAGCAAGACAGCTAATCAAGGTGAAAAAACCCTAATTTTTAGGCTTAAAAGGGGCCCGAGGGGTCACTTTCAAGTCATTTTCACACACCTTTGTTTGCAACCTCGAGATTTGAGCTTTGACCTCTTGACGATATGGCGCAACGACAGCTTCCCCTACACATTTTTGATCGAGTTCGGACGTACCAGCGGTCACCTGGCATCGGGGCACCAGTAAGTGACCCTTACCTGAGATTCATTTTTCATTTATTGCTTCATTTAATGCTTTTAAGGGTCAGTCCATCTACAGCGGCGCTATATAGTGTCACTTGGTAATCAAACTGTGCCGCACGGTGTGATATTGTGCCACGACGGTGCAGTTTTGAGTTTGAAAACTCCAACATTGAGCTCAAGGCTGGCGAGGCGGTTTGCAAAGTGTGATGCTGCAGTCCAGGATTTACTCAAAGTGCGTCGTTGGAAGGGAAAGTGCACCGAGGCGGTGCCATTTTCCTCTTTTAAGTCCTAGCATCGGAGTTTGATTAGAAATCAAACTATGATACCTTCATGGGTTGCACCGCTGGAGAAGTTTTTTGAACGACCGATGAAGATTTTTTCAAAAATTTTAACATGGTGACCTTCCTTGATGCAGAACGTGGTGAGGGAGCTCTACTCCCGAGAGCACAGGTCACGGGATTTGTCTAGCTTTTTGCGGGACTTGAGCGACAGGGACTAGGATCGACTCCGGATTGCAGGGTTATGGTACATTGCCTACGCAGCACCCATTCGCACTCACCTAGGGATGTTGTCAGTGCTGGCCAAGAGATGGCACAGTGAGACCTCTTCATTTCATCTTCCCACTGGCGAGGCCACCATCATCTTAGAGGACGTTTGGCATATTTTGAGATTGTCGATTCACAGTTAGCGAGTAATTTTTGATATGGATGAGGGGCACGAGGCCTGCCACAGAGTCCTCACCACACAGGACATCATCTTTTCTGAGGGACAGATAGAGCTCAAGCGGCATAGGATCCTAGCACCTCCCTTCCGCTGGGTGATTGCATCCATCATTTCGGGTCTCGTTGCCCCTGACAGACGAGGCCGATACTTCAATCCTGGCTGGGGATAATGCTAGGAGTGGATGGTTCGAGACAGGCTGGTTCGTTTTGCTTGGGGGCTGGTGCTTCTCACATCCTTATACAGAGACCTGCATGAGTACGTGTACATGGACACAGAGCATTGGGAGCAGGGGTGACACTTCTTCACATCTGGGTGTCGGAGCACATTATTGTGTTTCCTCCATGTGTTGTTTCAATTCCGATGCTTCCAGGCGATCCCCTCATATGGCATTACAGAGGCAGTGTGTCCTTCACACACACCGGTGAGCACGGGATCCCCTACTGGAGGAGGGTCTTGGACAAGATGCAGGTTTTCACCTGGCGACAGTACCTTGGTTGACCCAAATGGGCCAATGATGCTGATCAGTTGTTCTACACCTGCCAGGACCATTTTATGCAGGCGCAGGAGCACACCATGATTGAGAGGTACTTGCCTGGGCACGTGTAGCGTCAGTTTAGGGAGCCCCAGGATTTCCCTGATGATGATTACGTAGCTATCTTCTCCCGCACCATGACACAGGTTTCATAGGGGTGGTATATTCCTACTTCAGAGGTGGTTGACAGTTTCAAGCAGTTGGTGGCTTGGCCATGGGCCTACAGTCAGGGGCCTACAGACCAAGGTATGACTCAGGCCTACAGGGATTGGTTCTGACCTTTGCTTCGATTGACCATTCCAGGAGCAGTCCCAGATCTGCAGAGAGTTAGAGGTAGAGGGGGAGGAAGAGGACGAAGGGGTGATGCTCGACAGGAGCAGCTGGTTGTGCCTCCAGTTCAGCTGGATTAGGTAGATGTGCACATGCAGGACTAGCAGGAGGTGCCAGCAGGTTCGCCATGAGCTGGGGGTGAGGATAGCCTCAGGTGTAGCGATAGGTACAGCCCTAGGTGCAGTCGGCAGGACAGGTGGATCCTTAGGATGCGCTGATTGCGCAACTACAGGCCCAGGTGTAGATTGTGACAGCCAAGAGAGATCAGGCTACGGTCGAGAGAGAGTAGCTCAGGACCAAGAGGGATCAGGCCGTATAGTAGAGACAGGGTGTAAAGCTACAGGCAGCCACAGAGTTAGGCAGGAGACAACAGCTAGAGAGCAAGGCAACCTCCTCCTCCTAGGGTACAATGTTTGTGCGGTCTTACAGGGATGTCATCTGAGAGGCCAAGTACTATTAGAGGCATTATCATGAGGCTGTACCTAGAGGAGGACGAGTCCTAGAGTACTTAGAGCAGACCAGCTACAGACCAGTAGAGGGTCACAGTGACAGAGGCGAGGGCAGCATACACGGTGACAGAGCTTGATCGAGATGACACTTTTGTGCCTTATGGGCTCATTTTTTATAGCCCGATGGGCCTTTTTGTACTAATTGGCATGCATGTACAGTGATCTGATTTATTCTTTATACTATGACAGTTGCGTTATTGATGATTTATATATGAGCTGATGATGATTTTGATGTGATACAATGTGTACCCTTTATTTATGCATGGATGATTTTACTTCTATATGTTGTGCAATGATGCTTTTATGGATGCATTTATTTCTGATGATATATGCATTATGATTATGACTAACAAATCTATATTATGTTAACCTATGATATGCAAATGCGATGTGCAATGATGTTGTCTATATGATGATCTATTTTATGTTGATGCAAATGATGATGTGATATTTGATATGAAATGTAATATGCAAAATGATATGGGAATGATCTATGGTGCGAAATGATATGTGAATCTCGTTTATACATGAAATGATTATGGATGGTTGTATGCTTTGTATGTGATGGACTATTTATGCTTATGTGGAATGATTTATGCAATGAATGATTTATGATGCTATTTATGAGATGATGTGGATGATGTAATGTGAATGTGATGGTCATGATATGATGCAAATGAGATGATTTTATGTAATACAAATGAGATGGTTTTATGTAATGCAAATGAGATGGTTTTTTAAGATGCTTAGAATAACAAAAAAAAAATTTATCTTAAACATATTAAATGATGATGTAATGTATGTGATGCATTTAATATGATGCCATGGTATGTTTATGCAAAGTGGTATCATGATGCGTAATATAATATGAACATAATGTGGTGAGATGATGTTATGATGTTATGCAAGTATGTATGCAAATGAATTATTTATAATGCTTATATACCTATTGTTTATGCAGTGTGTGATAATGGTGAAATGATTATGAAATGCTTATGCAAGTGTTATGTGATGATTTATGTGATAGATGTAATGTTATGCAATGCAATGGATGCAATGCAATGTAAAAATGGATGCAATGTAATAAAATGAATGTGCTTATCTATGAAGACTGCTTATAATGCCATATTTATATGATGATGGAAATGCAATGCATATGTTTCCTATATGATACGTTTATGCAATATGCTAATGATTTGTGGATGCAGGATCAATGACGATGGCGATGGCGATGGTGATGATCAACTGTCATAGTACCTTGTTAGTGCGGTGAGAGAGAAGAGAATAAGTCATTTCAACAAGACACAAGATGATGCAAATGCAAATGATGATGATGATAATTACTTGCCGAGGAATTGGGATTTTCAAAGGGCCAATTTCCTTATGTTTAAGAACACACGTGGTATGATGCATCAAGGTATTAGAAAACCAAGATGGCATTGTACCTAGTGTGATGGACTTTGACTTGACAAGCAAATAGGAGTATCCTTGTTCACACCTAACATACGGAAACCTTGCTAGGATGCACTTTAGAAGTTTCAAACACCTCAAACCAAAACATGGAAAGGTAAACCTATC
>VDFB02069698.1:0-12391 GCA_007258455.2 Sequoia sempervirens | reverse complement strand
AAATTTTAATTTTATCTATTTCTAAGGGGCAACCATTAGACTCCCAGCGCCCCCATGTGGTGATTTAAAAATTAAATCAAATTATATTTTTTTAATTTATGTGGCTGACCCCCTTATTGTAGCACCTCATTTTAGGGATTTAGATTTGAAAATAAAAATAAATAAAATCTATTTTATAGGGGCCAACCCCTATTGGAGCTCCCAAGACAAAGGTGAATGGATGCATATAAAATGAGAAGTTGCATCCATTAGCAAATGACATGTTTCATGAAGTCGAAGAGATTGTGAAGTCCATAATGAAAGCGAGCAAGTAATTGAATATCATTTGTATACGGAGCAGTTTTAAAAGGCATATAAATATAAAATCTTGAAGACATGAGCAGATTTAGAAGAGCTTTATGGCAGAATTTATGGAGTTTTAGGAGATTATAAAGATAGATGTTGATGAAGTTTAGTGAGCAGATTTATGAAGGTTTATTAGAGCAGATCTAAGAAGTTTCAAATAATTATCATATTGTTCATTTGGAGGTTGGTGACTCCTTACTAAGGAGATCAGGAGGTTGGTGCCTATCATTAAAAGAGATTGGTGTCTCTTGCTGAGTTGGTGCTCAGTTGTGGGGATTGGTGTCTCTAGTGGGTTGATGCCTACGAAAGAAGTATTGTAAAAGAAGTAGGTTGGTACCTACAAAGAAGATGAATATATAAGTAGTATTTTTCCGTGGTTTTCTCCTGCAAGGGTTTTCATGTAAATCGTGTGTTGGTCCTATGTTCTTAATTGCTAGATCTTGCATGTGTGCTATTGCTATGGTTAATCAAGCTTTGAAAATTAAAAGATAGTTGTTATACTAATTCATCCCCCTCTCTTAGTATAACTGTGTGCTCATCAATTGGTATTAGAGCGGGTTCCTTTGGAGATAGTCTAAATGCTATAAGGAAGATCTAAAGAGCACATATGGTGTAGAAACCCCTGCTCTCACTTTCTCTGAAACTGCTTGTTTTTTTCTTGTTTCAGAGGTTTTTGGTTTTTTTTGTGTTTTTGCATGAACAAATGAAAATTGCGATTTTTGAAAGAAATTGCTTATAAAATGTGAATAAAATATTACAATGCCAAAAACGATGGAAACTACTGGATCTAATAATGCCAGACGGTTTATTGATCTTTTGAATTGATTACATCTAAGATCTGACAACATGCAACAAAAAAGCAACAACTTTAATGATGAAAAAACCTGGTATTTGCAGCAGGTTGTGAGACTAATGAATTTGCGTGCCCATCATAGAGAGATTCACTCTTTCTCTTGCGCCGTATTACAGCAAATGTCCAATGGGGCATGCTCTCATCAGTAAAGGCAGACTGCCAAAAGAGAAGGCGTTTTTTCCAATGCAAGAGGTACGGCCTGGTACTTGAAAAGTACGGCCCTGCAGCAATGGTACGGATCTGTAACAGCAGCAAATCTGTAATGGATCTTTAAAACTAAGTGTCCGAACTTGGAAAATGGACGCTAATATCGATGTAGAACCCTTCCTGAGATGATTTTAAAACCAAAACATCAAGATATTTCAAAGAGGAAGCTCAGATAACTCCTCCGATGAACATATCCTCTCGACAGTAATAAATCAGCCGGGTATTTCAATGTTCTCGAATCGCATTAATACTGAAGATGGCTCGTTCTCCAATGCAAAGTGAAAACTGGAACCCTTGGCTCTGTTCTCAGAAGAAAGACTTGACAAAAATTCGATTTCAAAACATAATGAGCTCTTTTTCCAATGAAACCCTTATATCCTTCAAAAAGTCGACTTTTCTCAAAGAGGCATCATTTAAATAAAGTTTGAACTTTTCTTTTAATTTTTCAATAGTCTCGAACGCACTTTTAATTATAAATTATAATTGAAAAGTGGCCCCTCTTCAATGTTGGTCGACCCCTTTAAGAAATCACTTAAGTTATAATATTAACTAATATTATAACTTTATAATATAAGCTTTAAATAATTAATATTTAATTTGACAATTAAAATATTAATATCTCCTCAAAAATACATCTGACAATCTAACCGCCCTAAGCCAGAGAATAAGCATTGATTTTGCCTACCACTGCACTTTACATACCTAAAAATAGCAGGGTGTTTTCACAGTGACTAACTACTAAAAATAGCAAGTCAAGCAAATGATGTCCGAATGACCCCGAACGAAAGCCAAATTGAACAGTCCTGCAACTGGAGCTAAGCCAAGCCTCAACCAGACCCTCTATCCATCCTATCAGCCTATGAGGGTCACATAATAGGCTAATCAATGATCTGAGAGATGTCAACTGGAAGGGGACATTACATATGGCCCGTCAAGAAGGATATGGATTCTCATCAAACAGGGCACCATTGTTCAATGGAAGAAATTATGGCTTCTGGAGCATAAGGATTGAAACCTATTTGAATGCTCTAGGGTTTGATATTTGGCAATCGGTGGAAAATGGCTATAGCCCCTGTGACTCCCCTAATGGATGAGGTAGGAGAGAGGGAAAATGAAAACGATGCAAAAGCCATGAATGCGATCTTGTGTCGATTATTTGAATCAGAGTTTGTAAAAGTAATGCATTGGAAATCAGCTAAAGAGATTTAGAAGAAGAGCATAGTGAAGATGAAGGAGAGGTAAATCTCAAAGGAGAACTTATTTTTTCCCTAAGCGTGGTCAAGAAGATTAGAATAAGGAACATAAAAGGACTACAAATTCAAGAGGACAATGAAGCCAAAGAAAAATTATCACAAATTCTTGAGGAATTGCACCCAACTAAATTGATTAGGTTCAATACTTCACCAGCTCCAACCATTCCTCTTCATAATTAGTCTTTGGCCGTTTAAAGCAGCCACACTTGATCAGCTAGTGCTTGAAATTCCACAAGGCTCTGTTCCCTATGAGACCAAAATTGCTTGGTGAAACTCCATCAAATTTGAAATTGAAAAACCCATTAGGCTGTTTCAGCTAGTTTTGATTTCTTGAACTCTTATTGACTACCCCATTAATAAGGGGAGGTAAAATATTCTAGAAAGGGCTCAGCAAAACCAAGAATAGTAGATTCATTTGTGGTCAAACAATGCTACCAACGAGAAGAAGCAATTTTGAAGATCTTATGGTTGTGCTCAATCCGAATACCCTCAAGGTGTAACATACACCCCTGATTTTATTTTGAAAGTCTCTGTTTGCTGTTTTGCTTGTTCAATGATGGTTTGCAATTGTTTTTCTAATGTGTTTGCAAGAGTATAAATCATAAGAGGAGATTGCAATGAACAAGAAATACAATATACTAATATCTTTTCAATAGAGATTACCATTAACAACAATAGCATTCATTTTCACAATAGAGATTGCCATAAACACCAATAGCATTCATTTTCAGTTTATATCAGATTAATACAATGAATGTTCAGACCTGGAATAAGTAGCTACAATCATGTCAATGACCCTTCAAAATGCAGTAATGAACCTCTTAAATGGCAGCGAACAAACCCAAGCTCTAGCCTTCAAGGTGCCTCATTCTCCAACGCCAAGTCCACCTTTTTCCAACCCCAAAACCCAGCTACTGAAAACTCCACATGTGCTGGTCAAAACAGGGGTTTCTAACTGCAAAGGACGTCCCTCCTTAAAAGTTCGATCCACTCCAATAATTCATAAACTCAACCAAAAATCACAATCTTATGCTTGAAATAATCGCCATGGAAAAGCCCTTCCTTATATCCAATGCCCATTTTGATTCTTCAAGGCGTCTTAGAGATATGAGCAAATAAGTGAATTATGACCTAGGAAAGCAAGCCCAAAAAATGAAAAACCAAACACACCAAAATCTTCACCAAAAACTCTCCAAACTAAAAATTAGCAACACACACCAAAAACTCTTCAAAAATATAGGTAAATCTTTATCTTTTCAATTACCAAATTCAAACTCTATGAAGCTCTTGTGATCTCATCTGTAAAACTCCAAATATTTGATTAGGGTGGATATTTCACCACCGAAACCAGCCCATACGAAGAGGGTTTTCGTCCTCAGTTTGTAGCCCAAGCAACCTGGAAGCAATCCAACAACATTTCGTTATGTTGTCAAAGCAAAGATATGCAAATGCGAGCCAAAATGAGATTATAAAGAAGTTAGGGCGATTGGACTTGAAACATTTCTCAATTCCCTCCTAAAACCCACACCCTTCCTTGAGCCTTTGAAAAATTAAAACATTTTAAATAATTCCTCCTTCCTTGGGCATCCCACTCACAAGGAAACTATTTGCACTACAGCCTTCTAAAATGACTTTAAGTTATTTGCCTAGGTCCAAGGTACTTTTTGAATGACCACTCACCCCCTCAACTTAAGTTTATAAAATAACTTTATAAAACAACTTAAGTGACTGAATAAAACAATTATTTAATACTTCAATCTTAGGCTCTCGAAACCAAAGGAGAAATAATACTGCTGCGCACATACTGGCTTGGGACCAACTCCCTAAAAATGATTTACTATAAATAGCAATGCTAAAAATAGTAAGTGTACACCAAATGCCAAACTGAACAAAACTTGGAGACCACTGAAGAGTATTGTGACCAACTGAAGATAGCAAACATCCTAAACTGGCCTCAGCTGAAAGTAGAAAGATGCCAACCACTGCAACTGCCACCATTGCCAGAAATAGTAACCTAGTGTTGAACTGCTAAAAATAGCACTTACTATAACTAGCATACTGCTAAAAATAGTGACTTCAAATGCATTTTAAGCACAAACTGAACAATCGTTGCAACTTACTAAAAATAGTAAGTTTGGAAAAGGTTGTCAGATGCAAATGCGTGTCATGCCATTGTGAAGTTCTCTGAAAACCCAGAAAGAATTCATAAACCAATCCTGCATGCAAACTCTTGATTGACATGCATGTCACTTTCATTAAATGCATGTCACATCTCTTGGAAGGTTTCTGAAAACCCAGAAAGATCCAAAAAACACACTGCCAAACTCCTGCATGAAACCCTTGAATTCACCAAAGAAGCTTCCTAGAAAATAGGAAACCCTAATTCTGCCTCTGACTAGCCTACGGGCATTCGGAAATAGGCTAATAGTAAGTGGAAATTGTAGTACTAAAATTTGGGACATTACACAAGGCTACATACCAAGGCTATTTCCAAAGTGGTATCAAGTTTTAGTACCCTTAGGCCACCATAAAATATGTTGAGATTTGGGATTCCCTAAACAATGTAAATACATTTCTAACTTCTATGCTGGATAGTTTACAAGCGATTGAAGAAGACTACTTGTGTGGTAGAAGGAGACGATCAATATATTCTCGGTAAACATGCACAAACACATGTGGAAAGTGTGATGAACCACACTGCGATCCACTGCCACCACTTTGCTACTTCATTGTAGTTGAAATGCCTCGGACACTAATCGCGGATGAACCCATTACCTACTTCGATGGTTTCACAGTGCTTGTAGGTCTGATTTGTATTTGGTGTTTGTTTTTTTTGTGTTTTTCGTGTTTTGATGTTTGATGCCAATGATACACATGAATTTAACAAGCATATGCATGTAATAGAAACTCAAATAAACCAAACTACTTATGAAAATTCGAACAAGACTCAAATGGTAGTCAAGAAGCATTCTTCATGATATAAGAGCTTACATGGAATAGACGACTTGCATCAAGTTTGAACAAAATACATCATATGAATTAATTTAACTTACAGCCAAACATCACTGTGAATAGTGATGTGCTACAGTACCCGCCCCTAGTAAAATGCTCATACAAACTACAAACTAACTTACGAACTTCTCCCACCAAATAACGGATTAGAAGTCTTCTAGTAGCAAGGGCGCCCCTTTTGGATGTGAAAGCAGCCACTAAAGAGAGGCGTTTTTCTTTCTTTTTGCTGTCATAAACCCTCAAACAAGGCGGCTGGCTGTAGATGCTTAAAAACAGCTCCAAAGTCTTCAAAAATGCAAGCAACTCCTTCTGGATGGCAAATGGAGACTCTAGCAGCAAACCCCTTTCCAAAGGATGACTTCAACAACTTGTAATCAGCAAAATAAAGCTCCAAATGGATCAACAAGAAACTAACCAGCAACTTTAGGGTGGTATTTCACACCATCAAGAAGCCAAAATTCGAAGAACAAAGCCCAATCCAGGCTTTCCCACTGCTGAAATCAAGAAACCCTAGTTTCTCTCTTCCACAACTCCACACTTCCAAGTTTCATTCAACAAAATAACTCTATGCATGAATGGGTCGAACTTTCTCTTGCATTCTTATAATTTCTCATTGAAAACACTATTCATTAAAAACACTATTCACTTAAGTTATGTCTTTTTTCACTTTAGCCATGAATAGTAACTGAAAAATAGAAAGTGACCCCTTTAAATAATAGACACATGGTCCCTAAGCCCTCGAGTAGTGAAATAAATGGTAAAGATCATCATTCTAAGCTCTCTGAATAACATCACAAACCATTGCAATTCACCATACGCCACCATACTGATACCAACACTGTGATTTTACCACTAAGTCTCCGCCTCCATGACCCTCTATCCAAAACCATTAGCCTACGAGGATCGACATAATAGGCTAATCCACCAACTTTGATGCTCGCAAAAGAATGGGGACATTACAGAAAGTGCTGAAATTTCCTTCTTTTGTAGGTTTTCAGAATTAAGGATTTTATTCAAAGATACAAGCCAAACAAAAGCACTGCATTTTGAGGGAGGTTGACTACTTTATATGATAGTTGCTGGCTAGTTCTTTAGAGGAAGATTTTTTTTATTATTTGCTAGAGCATATCATGCTTTCAGCTTGTAGTTGCCTTAAGGATACCCAAACCAATGAAGAATGTACTTGCAAACAAGTTGAGGAGTCTTGATACCTTTGAAAATAGAAGACAAAATGTACTTTTGAGTCTTTGGGAAGGAAAGAGCATCAAAAACCGTTGGCCACCTCAGGATTTTCCCATCAACATTCAAACCTCCCAATGATTGTGGACTTTGGTACATCAAGCTTTTTCTAGACAAGCATGTGCTTGGTTAAATTGCACAAGGGTGAGTGCTCAACCAAGAATCCATCCAAAATTGAGCCTTGGTGTTGTCCCCAATGTCCCAAGATAGTTTTGAGCTACATTGAGGAGCCTAGAGGCAGAGCAATAGAAGAAAGGAGACTTAGAGGATCCTACAGGCCCAAATAATTACCTTTAATAAGTGGATACCAAGTGTCATTCAGCTCCACAAAAAGCCTACAAGCAAGCTTTGCTCCCAAAGCTTGGGTATGCAAATTCAAGTCATTCACTTCTGCCCCATCTTGGTCTTTTTCTTTGCTCACTTTTGACCAGCTGACCAAGAGATTATTTCATTGTCAGTTTGATATATAATTACTCAATATCATTGTACCCCTAATACATTTTGAAGAGCATGCCAAGTTTGCATTAAACCTTTCCCTGCTTAATTTTATGTAGTTGCTTTGTGTTTTAATGTCCTTATGTTAATGAATTTCTAATTGCTATAGGTTGTAAAGACATATCAGACAGATCTACATTATTGCTATTGGAAAGATTATGGGCTTTTAATTTTATAAGATGCATTAAGTTGTTTAAAAGGTGGAATGTAATTTTTAGATAATATTAGGAATGGTTTAACTGCAGATGTATTACTGTCAACATGAGTTTTTCTTTTATTCTAGCTTTTGCAATCGTAATTTTGAGACTCCCAAATAAATTTTATTTTGGTGCCACATATTTCCGTCGCTGTTCATAAACTGCAGAAGATGTTATGCAGCAGTAGAAAAGTCAAAACATTTTAATATCTAAATATGGTAAATAACAATAGGGTCATGGGATTTATTCCTACCCCTGTGATTTCTTTAAAACAAAAAAAAGAAAAACGAAATATTAAATTAAAACTAACTCGAAGTTAGAGGGCAGCATATGAAAGGTTATTACTATTGGAGTAAAAAGGGAGTATATAAGAAGATAAATCAAGGGGAAGGAAAGGGAATTCAGCAGAGATAATTATTTATTTTTCATTCATGGAATATGAATCAATGACTCAGCAATCTTGAGGACGGAACTCCAATAGACAAAAAAATCGAGGAATTTCTTCCAGTTAGTGGATGAAAACTCCTAACTTTAGCAAGAATATTTCAAGATATTTGTACAAATAAAGTAGCTGCAAATTCAAAGAAGATTATAGCAGATATTTGAAAATAAGTTTGTATTTTTCAGAATTATATTATTAAATTTTAAATCTGAAATATATATAAAAATTATAGTTTAGGGATAAATTAATATTTATAATTAGTTTTGCAAGCCTTATTGTGAGTGTGGGATATTTATTTAAAACAAAAATAAGGAAATTCTAGAACGGGACATTTCATTTTTTGTTGATGGTTGTTTTAGAGGACACATTTTTCACAATTCTTTTGTGAAAACTATTTCTTAAAATTCTTAGGAGAGCTGCTGAATTTTATCAGAAGTGAACATATTGTATATAAATCTGGAATTGAAGTTGTAATTTAGGATATTGTATCTGTTTGCAGGAGAAGGAACTGAACCAATTGAAAATGGAGGAGGCCAAATGGGATGAGCTTAAAAGGCATGAGAATTGGATGTTATTAGGAGAAAATTACAAGTTTGAGGTTAGATTTCTACAAGAGAAGATTGTAAAACATTTATTTGCTTTTTAGTATTCACTATTCTTAATGTGGGATTACTTTTTCGAGCATCTAATCATTGCATATCTGTGTATTTGAAGCTTATAAATTTTCCTACTTTATATTTGTGCATTTGAGGTAATTAAAAACATTAATGCTTCATAGATATTACTAATACTCAATTTGATAAGATCTAACGTTCTAATGGAGAGTGAAAGTTCTGTAGTCATTTCATGCAGTTTGTAATTGGTTTCATATATTTGTCAGGCACTGAAGATGAAAGATCAACTTATCGAGAAAAGAGCAGATTGGAGAAATCTCCAGAAACTTGATGACATGTGTAAACGGTATGGTTCCAAAATGTTATTACAATGGAGTTCAGCTTTGTTGTTGTCAAGTGTTTAAATGTTCTGTCTGTTCGGAGGTATTTATCTATGGAGCATCTTGTTTTTATATGCAACCGCATGTAAAAAATGGTTGTGAAGCGAATAGTTCATGCAAAGTTTTGCGTAACAGATCTAACAGTTTATTTAATAACTGTTTTTCAATGATTATTTTGTTTTGAGAGGATTATCTAGTAAGCAATTGTAGGCTTTAGTTAAGTTTCGTTTTTTACAATTAGAGTTATAAAAAACACATTTGTATACAGATATTTTTTTTCTTTTTGCAATTAGGAAAAATAAGCAGCTAAATTATCTTTGTAGATGCAGGAGTATTGCAAAGGAATAATGAATGCTCAATATTGTATGCATACTAACAAAATTAGTAGTATATTGATTTAAGTGCTTCGGATTTAAATGTTGGTTGTTTGTTTGAAATAAATGTTTGGGACTAGTTATGGGACCTGTTGTGACCTTTTCACACATCGCCCCATCGCAAATGGGGACCCCCAGTAGTTTGCTAGTTTTTAGGGTTTTGTCTCCGTACAACGGTTTCATGAGGTCATCACTTTGAGAGTTTCAAGTTAGTTTTCTGAGAGTCATTCGAGCCAAGTCAATAATCCATGCTTGAATCAGTGCCTAAACGTCACAGAAGTGCTCAGAAGACCCGAGAGACGAGGATCGCCTGTGCTTTGGGCCAATTCTGACACTTCCTATTTTTTAGGGAATCTGCTTTTTTGGTTTTTTGGTTTTTTCATTTTTGGCATTTTTGGACCAAACGGGGTTCCCTATTTTTTAGGGATTTTGCTTTTTCTATTTTTAAAAAGTCAACCCTGGTCAGCAAGTCAACTTTCCATCTTTAGATCCAAAAATCAACCAAAAAAATCAGAAAAATCATTGTAAAATTAAGGTGAAAATCAAAAAATGAAGTAAAAAAATCAGGAAAAGCATGGAAAATCAGTCAAAAATCTGAGAAAATCAACCTAAAAAGCATGAAAAATCTGGAAAAAAATCATTGAAAAATCAGTCAAAATCATGAGGAAAATCACGAAGAAATCAACCAAAGGGCATGAGGTTCATGATAAAATTTTGTCTAAGTTTGGAAAATTCGCCATCAAGAGAACATGTTCAGCCATGAAAGAGGTCGGCCCTACATTTAAGGGACATGGCAAAGACTCTTCAAAGTCCGCCATACCTTAGAGAAGAAATGGCAAGCCTTCTTTGAAGTCCGCCATGCCTTGGAGAGAAATGGTAAAGACTCTTGCAAGTCCGCCCAAGCCTAAAGGAAAGATGGCAAGGAAAGTATGAGGTCGGCCCTTAAAATGAGGGACTTGGCAAGACATGTCTAAAGTCCGCCCCACCTTGGCAAAGACCTTCCAAACTCCGCCCAGCCTTGGCAAGATGTGTGTGAAGTCCGCCCAAGCCTTGAGGAGGATGGCAAAGACTTTTCAAAGTCCGCCCTTGACTTGGCAAAGCACTTGGGAAGTCCGCCTAGGCATAAGGAAGGAAAAATATTGAAATTTTTGCTAAGTATTTGATGGCTTAATGGAAAAATCCGAAATTTGCCTAAGTATGGAGGCCTAGAAGGGGAGAAAATTGAAATTTTGGCTAAGTATTTTAATGCTTTAGAGGGAGAAATGCAAATTTTGGCTAAGTGTGAAAGGCAAGTGCTTGGGAAAGTCCGCCATGCCTTGATGGAAGATGGAAAGGACTTGAGGAAGTCCGCTTAGGCCATGGCAAGGGAAGTGTGAAGTCCGCCTAGCATGAGAAGAGAAGAAAGATTAAAAATTCGCCTAAGTGTAATGTCCCCTTTTTCATGAGCGATGGAGATTAGAGGAATTAGCCTATTCCTGATCCTCGTAGGCTAATGGAGCTTGATAAGAGGGTCGTTTGGCAGATACCCAGTTGATTGGTTGGCTCATTTCGTGATTCAGTCTACATGTGGAGGTGTTCTAATGATTTCTTGATATGTTTCTATTTTTAGAAACCTCATGTTATAAGTATCGTTAGCGCAGGTTTTGCACTTTATGTTATGAATAATTATTTTATTATAAAGCAGCAAAATAATAAAATAAAATAAAATAATATTCCTTCTAGGAAGGTGACTTGGGAAGGTTCTAGAAGGAGGCCGACCTCTTGAGGAAAATTTATAAATAGACATCATGGGCTTCATTCTCATGATCCAGATTTGTTGTTGTTGATGTTGATGTTTGTTGTTGATGTGCATTGTGGAGCCTAGGGTTTTTGTAGTAGTCACAATTGGCCATTGAGAACGAAAACTTTCAATTGGTGAGCATCTTGAGTGGTACTATCACCTGAATTTACGCGGTAAAGCTGAGGAAGCTGGTTTCTGTGACTTTCACGCGGTAATTTCAAAGCAAAATTTTTATGGCCTTTGTAAGAGACTCGGCTTTTCTCTACTCTATAAATTCTACCGAATGATAAGGGTTTGTAATTTTTTTGTATTTTCTCATAGATTGCCAGCCAAGAAATCAAATACAAGAAATGTAAACATAAACCCTACTGCAACAATGCAATTAATTTATTGATTTTCTTTCAAAGCTTTTACAACAATATGTGCATACCCGGAAATACAATCTCCTGTAGATCTGAAGCAAGCAATAAATCTGATGAAGCATAGACTTGACTTCTGGATGAAGCCAACAGTGAACACCTTCAGCTGATATTCCACAACCTCAGAATGCTGATACAATGGAGAGTTTTCGTTCTCCAAAGCCGATATGCTGGCAGAAACCCTTGGGCTCCCTTCCCCAAACGCCAATGAGAAATTATCAAACAAATATCAAATAATCAATTTTGAATGTCTCCAAATGAGCCCTTTAAGATTCTTTTATACTTTTCCCTCGGAGGGGAACTCATACATCTTTCACCAATGTGGGATTAAAAGATAATAGGCCAATTCCCTCCAATTTGCCTTTTAAATCTATTAAAATAATATAATATTTGCACTTTGGAATATTAAAATATGTCCTTGAAATTGTCGCCCAAGTAATTAATTAAAATGGCCCCCTTTTTAATGATGAATGGACCCTCAAGTCATAAAGTGCAAATATAATATTATAATATAGTATTAAAATATTAATTATTATTAAAGTCACCTTTAATAATAATTAAACATTATAACTTAGGCAAAACTCCTTATTTCACCAACTCAGCTGAATTTGGGAATCGACACTGCCAACCTGTGAACTCTAGGTGCCCTGCTATAAATAGAATTGCTTGTCAGCTGACTTACTATAAATAGTAAGTATGTGAAACTGAGTCACTGAATGCTAAGCTTGAACCCACACAAGACGCTGAAGGAGAAATTCCTCTAATCACCGCCAAAAGAGAC
>VDFB02069697.1:0-11006 GCA_007258455.2 Sequoia sempervirens | reverse complement strand
TATCACATTTTGTGATGATGTGCTTGGTGCCAATTCACTTGAGCAATTGATCCCTTATGATTTCCAATTCATTGCACTATTATGGTGCAGGAGCACCCAAGCTCTTCAAGGAACACTTTAAGAGACATGAGGATGTAGGGGTCATGAAGACCTATCAAGGAACTCAGAAAATTAATTATGACATTTTGAAGCCTATTATGACTTTTAAAATGGTAAAAACATTAAAGGATTCAAATGTCCTAAGGGTCCAGATAAGAACCATAGGACCAAAATGCATTGTAATTGGACAAATAATGTCCTAAGAGTCTAGATAGGTTTTTAATGTTTTAATCATGTTAATTAAGGTTGAATAATGCAATTTAATAGGTTTTAAGGCTTTTTAGTTAGTAGGAGTTAATAAAATAAAAGTTGGAAAATTCAAATTTTAAACTTCCAACTTTGGGCGGGAAAGTGATTTTTAGGAGTTTTAGCAACTTTAATGTAATCAAACCAATTCCAAACAGTTTGAGCAGTTGTGGGATGGGTCTATAACCCTAAAGGAATCATTTGTATGGATTTTGTACAGACTGCTATAGGAAAAAGCAAAAAAATAGCAATTTCTTTCATTTTTCTTGTGCTCTTTTGATGATTTATTGATTTCTATTGAAGATTTGTTTAGTAGGATGGTTTAGGGACTTGTATCAACTTTTTTTGAAGTCATTTGAATGCCTTGAAAGTAACAACAATCAATTCTTTGTATATTATTGCTGACTATCCTCAAGAAAGTGCAGATTTTCATTGATTTTGAGGGTTTTTATGGATGATTGATCCATTTCAAGGTAGAATGATGTTGTAACCTTTGAAATGGATCACTTCTAACATGTATAATACAAACCTAACAACTAATGTGTAGGAAAGAGGAAATATTAAGGTGTACACCAAGATTGGACAATGTAAAGTGCATGAGGATGGGGGCTAAGGTATAGCAGCAGGAGATCTGCCTTAATAAGGGGCAAGTTTTTGAGTTTGGATTGATTTATTATGTTGATCTAATGGTGAAAAGTCAAAGAGAGGAATCTGGAAGTGTTTGGAAGGCCAAGATCCAAGAAGCCGTAGTTTTGAGGCAATTTAGTGAGTGTTTTGTGTTTGACGGTGTCAAGGGTGTCATAGGTGCCTAAAAACCTAAAAATCCTTGGTTTGGGAACATTTTAAGGTACTGTTGAAAGTGTTATAATATGGAGTTAAGATTTGAATAGGGTTGTTTTGAAAAAGAGGGCTAATTTGGCCTAGTTTTTGTGGAAATAGCAGGAATTGGAAAGTCTGATCCAAAACAAGTGCCATCAAGGTCTATGTATGTTGTGTAGGGTCATAAACCACATCTAAAACAATCATTATTTTGGTAAGTCCTTTGGGGAAGTTGTGAGTAGAGTTAAAAAAATCACCGCAGGAGGCCTAGTTGGGCTAGAAGCCTAGTCAAGGTGCAAAAAGTGAGTTTGTGTTTAAGTCAGAGGTTTGGGGCTTGAAACCAGTCAAGACAAGTTTTTTTGCATCTCTTAAGAACATTCCTAGGGTTTGGGTCCATAGGAGAAGGTTTTGAGTCATAAGTGCATTATTGAGGCTTATCTCCACAAGGGTGCCTGGAAGAGATTTGAGACTGCTTCATTGAAATCCTTGAAATCATTGTGTGTTTCCAAAAGTCCCATAGCCTCTGTGATCAGAGTGGTATTAGGAGTAGTGAGTAGGTCCTTTAGGGATTGTAAGAATCAGCAATGGCAACCTAAAAATCAATCAAGAGAGTTGGAGGAGTTAAGGGAAATCTTGGAAAGGGAGAGAAGGGAAAGAAGAGAACAAGAAGTAGCAAGAGAGTAGGCCAGAGCAAGGGAAGAAAGACAATGGAGAAGGGAGAGGGAGACTATGAAAGAAAGGATAAACAACCTTGAGAGAAAGAGGAGAGAAGAACAAGAAAACCAAGAAGATAATGATGAAGATGAAGAGCATGTGAGGGTAAATCAAGAGCAACCTGCAAGTGAGATAGAAGACCTTGAAGAAAGGAGGTTAGTAAGGTTGTTGAAAGTAGTAGCCAAGGTCATGGAGGAAAGAGTCACATAGATTTTCCTATATACCAAGGGAAGATGGATAGTGAAGAGGTGTTAGGATGCTTGATGCCTTAGAGAACTATTTTGAGTTTGAAGAGAGATGAAGAGAGGAAGGTTAACTTTGGCTAAAACCAATTTTAGAGGCACAACATTGACATGGTGGACTAGTTTTCGAATGATAGGATGGCTAGAGGATTGGAAAACGTCTCTACATGGGCAAGGATGAAGAGTTTGGTCAAGGAATAATTCCTACCATCTGATTACACAATTCATGTAAAGAGGATGAGGCAGAATTTAAGACAAAAGGACATGGATACATGATGTCCTATACTGATCAATTTCACAAGCTTAGTATTAGAGGAGGTTATGAGGAAGAAGATGAGAAAGTAGCCAAGTATATCAATGGCTTGAGGTATAATCTACAAGATGAGATTGGTTTGCAATTACCAAGAACATTAGGAGAATGTTTTCAATTGGCCATTAGAGCAGAAGAAAAGGTGAAAAGGAAGCAAGAAAGATCAAGCAATGGTGGAAGAGGAGGTAGTTCAAATAGGGGTAGAGGTAATAGAGAACAAGGACAAGGCAGCAATGATAAGAGCAACAATGACAAAGGCAAAGAGATATTTTCTGATCAAAGAGGAGGATACACTCCTAGAGGAGGAAGATTTGGACAAGGTAGAGGACCATTCATAGGTAGGTGTTTCAATTGCAATGAACTAGGGCATCCTTCCTTCAAGTGTCCTAAATGGGAACAAGTTGATAAGGGCAAGATAGGAGAGCTAATTTGGTACAAGAAGAAGAAGACAAGAAGGAGGAACCAAAAACATTCATGGCAGACCCTTGACTGATGGTGAGTTTCTTATGGTCAAGCAAGGAGAAAGACTTCATCAAGAGCCAAAGGTAACTATCTTTAAGACTAATTGTCTCAGTCATGGTAAAATATGTAGATTACTCAAAGATTCAGGGTCACATAGCAATTTAGTCTCAGTTGATATGCTAACCAAGTTAGGGATTGAAACATTTGATCACCCTACTCCCTACAAGGCCACTTGGGTAACTCAAATGCAACATGTAGAGATTGGTAAGAGAGCTTTTGTGGATTTTTCAATTGGATCTTATCATGACAGGGTGCTTTGTGATGTCATTCCAATGACTTGTGGTCATATCATCTTGGGGAGACCATGGCAGTATGCTAGGAGGACAGTGCATGATGGTTTTCACAACACATATTTGGTGCATAAAGATGCTAGTAGATATAAGTTGGTTCCTTTGCCTTTGGAGCAGTCTAATGAGAGTTTTGTGATATGTTTTGAGAAGAATTTGCAGGTGAAAGTGCAGGGTAAGACAGGGGAAGATATTGGTTGGAAGAGAAATGATAGGTTGCAGCAGAGATATGAAGCATACAGTCCTAAAAATCAGAATCTTTGGGACTTGGACAGTATTAAGATTGGAAGTATTGAATGCCCTATTGTTGAGGGTAATAGGGGTGGTGTTTCTTCACAAGGAAATCAGTGGCATAGAGGCAGAAACAGGGCACAAAATCAGACTGAGTTCAAGCAGCAAAAAGGACAAACAAAACAGATTTTTGACACTAACATGTTGAGTGACATGAATGCAGGTTGGAAGAAAAGGAAGAAGGTAACTTTGGGAGATTTCATGCTTGGTAATCAGAAGGTGCAAACATACAGGAACAAGGAGTATTATGGCAGCAACAAGTTGGATACTTCTTGGGGCAAGACCTTTTTCTTTCTTGGGGAGAATGGTGCAGGAGCACCCAAGCTCTTCAAGGAACACTTCAAGAGACATGAGGATGCAGGGGTCATGAAGACCTATCAAGGAACTCAGAAACATTAATTATGACATTTTGAAGCCTATTATGACTTTTAAAATGGTTAAAAACATTAAAGGATTCAAATGTCCTAAGGGTCCAGATAAGAACCATAGGACCAAAATGCATTGTAATTGGACAAATAATGTCCTAAGAGTCTAGATAGGTTTTTATGTTTTAATCATGTTAATTAAGGTTGAATAATTCCATTTAATAGGTTTTAAGGATTTTTAGTTAGTAGGAGTTAATAAAATAAAAGTTGGAAAATTCAAATTTTAAACTTCCAACTTTGGGCGGGAAAGTGATTTTTAGGAGTTTTAGCAACTTTAATGTAAACTAATCAATCCAAAATGGTTTGAGAAGTTGGGGAAAGGTTATTCAAGGCCATATAATTCATTTTTACAGAGGTTGGGTTGATGGTACGGATTTTGTACGGACTGCTATAGGAAAAAACAAAAAAACAACAATTTCTTGCATTTTTCTTGTGTTCATTTGATGAAAACTTGATTGCCATTGAAGATATGTCTGGTTGGATGCTTTAGGAACCTGTATTTACATGTTTTAAGGCCTTTTTATGCTCTGATAAGCAACAACAATCAATTCTTTGTATTTTATAATTGACTGTCCTCAAGAAAGTGCAGATTTTCATTGATTTTGAGGGTTTTTATGGATGATTGATCCATTTCAAGGTAGAATGATGCTGTAACCTTTGAAATGGATCAATTCTAACATGTATAATACAAACCTAACAAACTAATGTGCAGGAAGGAAGAATATCAAGGTGTACATCGAGTTGTCAAAGGGAAAAGTGTATGAAAATGGGGGCTAAAGTGTAGCAGCAGGAGATCTGCCTTAAGAAGGGGTATCTTTTTGAGTTGGAATAGTTGAAACATGTTGAGTTATTGGTGAAAAGTCCAAAAATAGGTTCTAGAAGTGTTGGGAAGGCTAGATTTCAAAAGGCCCTAGTTTTGAGGCAAGTTTTGGAGGGTTTTGTGTTTGAGTGTATTAAGGGTGTCATAGAAGACTAAAAGCTTGAAAATCCTTGGTTTGGGAACATTTTAAGGGACTATTGAAAGTTTCATAGTCAGGAGATAAGATTAGAGAGGGGTTGCTTTGAAAAAGAGGGCTAATTTGGCCTAGTTTTTGTGGAAACAACAGGATTTGGGAAGTCTGATCCAAAACAAGTGCCATCAAGGTATGGGTATGTTGTGTAGGGTCATAAACCACATCTAAAACAATCATTATTTTGGTAAGTCCTTTGGGGAAGTTGTGAGTAAAGTTAAAAAAATCACCGTAGGAGGCCTAGTTGGGCTAGAAGCCTAGTCAAGGTGCAAAAAGTGAGTTTGTGTTTAAGTCAGAGGTTTGGGGCTTGAAACCAGTCAAGAAAAGTTTTTTTGCAATCTTTAAGAACATTCCTAGGGTTTGGGTCCATAGGAGAAGGTTTTGAGTCATAAGTGCATTATTGAGGCTTATCTCCACAAGGGTGCCTGGAAGAGATTTGAGACTGCTTCATTGAAATCCTTGAAATCATTGTGTGTTTCCAAAAGTCCCATAGCCTTTGCAACATATTAGACTTGACTATCCTAGATGATTTCTTTCTTGAGCTTTCATGGCACTTTAATTCACTCCTTTAGATGCATATCTCTTTGAGCAATATTGAATTGTTTCCTTTTGAAACCCCTATTTGGAATGTTGAGGGCTAGCATGTCAGGTCTCAACCCTTATGGGAGCCCATTTTACATGACATGCTTTGTGAAATTCAAAACAAAAATAGCAACATGGATTTTCCTATACCTGCATAAGAAACAAACAATGTTAGATTAAAATAATAATTACAGAAGTTTCTCATAATATTTTCTCCTTGGTATTCTCTTGTACTCCTCTTGTTCTTGCTCAATTGATTCAATGCATCATAGATAGTATTTTGCATTATTATTGATGGATCATGTAGGAATGTTCATAGTCTAAGCTCTAACAAAACTTTCATCCACTTGCAGGTTCATTTGGAGGACAGAAGCAGAAAGGATAGCTCAACATTGAGGTCAACTCAATGACACCATCAGACAATGGTGATTATGTTCTTTCCTAGATGGGTATGTGCAGGATCATCATGGAAAAAATAGACCCTTAAGTGGCAAAAAATTCAGAATAATCAAGGTTAGGCAACTTGACGTAAAAATTTGAATAATTTATCTATATTATTTCAAAAATATGTAAGAATAGAATCTGTAAAAAATTGAATGTAGTTTCTAAACTACTAGGTATATTTTAAAAAATAAAAAATCTATTTGGTGAAATTTTGAAATTTCAATGTAGTAGTACTTAAATTTTAGTGAAAAAATAAGAAGTGGGTGTTTGTCTGACCACCCTAACCACAATAAAATGATAATTTTTTTTTATAAGATTTTAGATATAAGTAGAAGAGTCATGTACTGATGTGATGCATATTTTTTTTGTAATTTTTTTCCATGTAAATAATTAATTATGAATTTTTTATTACAACTTTTAAAAAATATAAAAACTCGTATGTCTGTCCACCTTAACTTGGTCAAATCTTCATGAAATTCAATTTTTGTTTTTTTAATCCTATAGTATGTGAATCATAGAATGTGACACATGTTTTGGATTCAGAAAATGTGATACCATTTGAAAGCTATAGATGTTTTTCAATCAGCCTATCAATAAAGACTTTAGTCATAATTCAAATAGGAAATGAATAATAATTATTTATTAAATTCAAAGTAAAGCATAATTTATATTGGTGGAAATCTTAGAATATCCTTTAAAAACCCTTTTCATTTCATCAATTTTGGGTAAAAAAAAAGTCATCAACCACATACCCTACACATACCCATCATATCGCCACTTTTTGGCCCATCATGATCCTGCACATACCCAAATGCCTTTTCTCATTTTCAATCTTTAGTAGCATATAATATTCTTTGTGATTCATTGTTCAAGCTACTTCCATGACTTGTATGGGACATTCAATTATTTTTTTACTCCAATGAATACAAAAACAACATTTGTGAAGTACTTGTTTAATTTTGTACTTTTCTTCTTTTTGCAAACAATGTATGGAACATTGTGAATGAATAAGAGAATGAAATCACTTCTTTTACTTTTTATGCAATACTTAATGCTGCAAAATAATGAATAGCAAGTGAAACACATTGCACTTCTTAAGAACTCAACAAGTCAAATATTTGCTATGGTTAAAACATCTATAGAAACAAATTGAAATTATTCACCTTAAAATGAGCTTGAATAACCAGCTCTGTCAGTTTGAGCTATGTGAAAAATTGATAAAAGTTATCATCATATTTCCCATTTGTAGCAAAAAAATTAATTTCTTCCATTTGAGAAAAAATATGACTATCAGAGGAATGATCATGTTTATTACCAACATCACTATTACAACAAGAGGACCTATTTTTACTTCAACAATGTTCAAAATTTTCAGATTGAATGCTCACTCTTATGTCTTCCATAGGACCATAGGTAATGGACTCTTCAGAAGATTTGGAACCAATTATTTCATTTCCTTCATTGAGGCATGTTTTTTCAATATTGGCTCTACTCTCTTCTTCCTTATGTGGTATCTCACTTCCTAACATATGTGGAGCCACACAATCATTATCATCACAAGTTGAAAATGTGATAGTTTCTTGGTGATCATTTCTATTTTTTCAAACAAGGAAAAATAATCACACATTTGGTCAAGCTCAACAGGTTTCAACTCTTTTGGTAGAGCACTCAAACCTAGTTCATAAGATTCATAAAACAAATCAATACACTCTAATTTTTCAGGTCTGTGACATTTGGGAATTGAAGATAGAGTACTCATAAATGTTGCATAAAGATCATATGATGATTCTTCTTCATATCTTCTTATGCTGGAGAGGGCTTGAATAGAGATTACAGGATCACAAATACATGCAACTTCTTGATAGTTTGTTTGGGGCTCCACATCATCAATATTATGGAATGATGTGCAAGATGAGACAATAGGGGTGTAAGTTCTTTGCATTCATTTTCAACTTCTGACCTACACCCTTGATCAATATGTGGTGTCTCAGGGCAGTAAACACTTGTTTTCAAATGACCTTTGTGCATTCCATATTTTCAATTTTTTTCAATATTCATGGCTATACCATAGGCCTGATGCAAAGTTTTAGGATCCTTATCTCTTAGTAAATAGCTCATCTTATTATCAAAAGATCCCAAATAAACAACCAAACATACTACATCACTTAATCTCAAGAGCTCAGGAATATCCCTCAATGTTTTAGCAAATCTAAGATTGAATGTTGGAACCACCTCATCCTTCTCCTTCTTAATGTTCATGAATTTATTTAGAATAGAACTAGAATTGATTCTTTCACAAAATTGCTCTATGAATATTGCTTTGAACTCACTCCAAGAAAAAATAGAGCAAGCTACTAAATTAGAGAACTGGAGTCTCTTACATCTCCTTTCAAAGATTGAACAAATAGTATCATAATTATATCCTCATGATCTACTTCATAGTCATCCATTAAATTGTTAAATTCTTGTAGATTCTTTTTTGTCGATTCCTTCTTTGTACCATTGAATTTTGGTAACTTATCTCTAATTTTAGGTGGAATAATATTTGAGAAACCATTAATTCCACTAAAATTAATGGCTCTATATCTTTCAGAGTTGAAACTTCTCTTATAACCTAACTAGAGTGGATTACAAACCACGATTGCACTAGGAAGCTTACAAAGATGCATATATTGATGATATGCTTTCTTATGCCTTTACAAGTTTTTCTTATCAACTTCACAATTTCAAAGGATACTTCCAAGTGCTTTTACAACATAATATTAAGCTTTTAAAATACATATTTGATATTCTTAAGACCTTTTTAAATGAATCTCTTCAAAAATATTGCATACTTCATTGTAGATGTTACAATCTAATAATACAAAACTATGTAAGACAACCACTATTGTTCCCTTTCTTAGTGATTAATTCACTCAATAGGGGATCAACATTATTTCAAACTTGAAGAGTTCTCATAAACTGCTTTCAAATATGATAATACTTTCTTTAAATTTATGAGAATGCTTGGAAACTTGGAGTAGCTGCTAAGTTTTCTTCTTGATTGATTTTTTCTTGTAGATCTGAGATTTTCTTCAAATCTTCAATAGTTTCTTTTGACAGCTCAGTTGCTAACTGTCACGACCCCTATTTTCAAAAATGTAATTTATAATTCAATAATATCATTTTAAGGCATCTAGTTTTTAATTTAGTGAATGAGTATATTATTCATATGTTTAATTAAATTAATTAATAGTGGAATAAAAGAGCAAGGAAATAAAAGAATAAATTATTATTTTTAATTAAATGATAATTCTTATTATTTAGGATTTAATTACTTTAATTGCAATTGATAATTATTTCAAATGCAATTAAAATGGTATTTCTTTAATATTTATTGAGGATAAAATGTGAAAAAATAAATAAATAAAATAAAATAAATCTTATAATTTATTTTCAAGATTCAGTTGGAAATCTTTAAAAAGGAAGGAAATTCCATAACATAAACACAATTTTTTTCATAATTTTCTTGTTTTCCTTCCAACATATAACGGAAAAATGGGAATTAGGAAGGATAGCAAAAAAAACAAGAATGATGGGGATGTTAAGTGGACTGCATTCTCCAGTGCTTGTTCCATAGTTTTTATTTCCTTTTGTTGCCTTACAATTGCCTTCAAATTTATAGAAATGGATTATGTTGCTAAGGGAGCCTACCTAAATGCCAAATCTTGGGAACTAAAGGGTGTTTTTCATTCCAGAGGTCGTTGAGGAAACTAATCTTGTTTCTTGGGAGCTGAGAATGTTTCTTGATTTTGGGAAATCTTTCCTATGGTTTTGGGTTTTTTTTGGCTTTGGACTTCTGTAGTGTTGTTGATATTGTGAAGTGTGTTAAATTTCAAGTAGGAGGTGGTGAACTTTGCATCAACCTTCATTCTGACAAGCAGAGAAAAAATAGGTTCCTCTAATTTTCTCCTAGTTTTAAATTCTGTTGAAGCAAACATTTCCTTGGTTACCTACATTTTGAATTGTATCTTCTGATAAAACTTATCAATTCTTTGGCTGTGATTTATTTTGTAATTGTTTTTCCACCTTTTTATCTCAGAAGGGCATCTCTTTTCTACGTTTTTCATCGAATTCTTGCTTTGCGTTAGACTTTAATATAGTTTCATCCCTAGCAACACTATTGTACTATTATTTATTTTCATGTTTCAAGGCTACATAATCTGTAATTGATGTAATTGTATTGTATTATGAAGTCATGTGATTTAAACCCCCTGCTAATGCATGCTTTTGTGGTAATCTAAAGCCTCTTTTTCATTTGCGCTGAGTTCTAGGTAAGCAAATCAAATTCTTATGTTAATCAGCCCTATGGTGGCAGACAATGATTCTTTAGCCTTGCATGCACCTTTGTGTTAGTCAGAGTGAATTATACCCTGGCACACAATTTGCATGTACCATATTTTGGCTTTCAATCAAGCCACATCTTGGAATTTCTATTGTCTTTGTCTTCCTCAAAGCACTTATTCTGAACTGTACCATTCCTAATGTCTTTCCTTTCTTATGGTGCTCACTTTGTTTTGGTACATCTAAACCTCCCTGATTCGAATTAAGGCACTAAATAAGTGTATGTTTTGAACTAGTATTGTGAACTAGATGATATCAGTATCTTTGCTCTGTGGTATGTAAATTACTCCTTTCTTATTCACTAGAAAACTGATTTGTAGCTTTCCTTTTTGCATGGTTACTTCCAATAATGCCTTGTCTTGATCTTTGATGGGATGTTGAGTTAGCCTTAGATCATTTGGAAATCCCTCAATCTTCCCTTGGCCACACATAAAGTATAATGTTTTTCCATCTTCCTGCACATGCATGTTCCTCCTTAGTTAAGAATCAGAGTAGTAGGACCATTCGTATATAGGTGCCCCTTTATATTCATTGTTTATAAGTTTTTCTATCCCAATCATGATGATGATGAATAGTTATGAATTGACATGTTTATCTAGTATCTAATACTCAAGAAATTCATTTTGGTTGGT
>VDFB02069696.1:0-13063 GCA_007258455.2 Sequoia sempervirens | reverse complement strand
ACAACAACACTTGTTGCTATTACTAGTTCACCATCATCCTCTGGTAGGGCAGAACCCTCTAGTCAGACCAGAAAGAGGAAGGCTACAAGAACACCTCCTGTAGCCGCACCAGTGCCAAGAAGAGTTTCCACAAGGAAACAATGTAAGACCTCCTGCTTCACTTCAACCCGAGGAAGGTTATTGTAATTTCAGAAGGGTCTGCAGAGTCTGAATTTGATGTTTCTCAGAATGTGTCTGAGAATGCTGCATAGAGTTTATTCGTTCCTGAAGAGGAACAAATTGAGACAAGGGAAATTGAGCATAATGAAAAAGGGGTACCAAGTCTTGAGGACTTGGCTGCCGCTGCTATGCAGATTTCGGAGGAAGCACAGTCTTCTCCATTGCAGCAAGAGCAGGAATAGACCGAACAATTGGATGTGGCCAGTGAAGCTACATTTTCCCCTGCCACTTGTCAAGCCATTGTTGTTTATAAGAAGACATTTTTGATTGAGTTTTTGGAATATGTCAAAGCTAACTAGGAACCAGTTACATTGCAAACCCTGACTTTCTGGCACCTAGCCCAGACTGACATGCAACAAAGTCTATGGGAGGTAGAAAGGAAGAAACTGAAAAAGGAAATTGAAAGTTAGAAACAGGAAATTCTTGAGTTACAAGGAAAAATGGATGAAATGTTAAAAGTAACTGGTCAGATTATGGAATGCAGACCACCACCCAAAGTTTATGCTCTGTGCCTTAAGGAACAATTCTTATGGTTCCAACTAATGAAAATTTCCAGAAATCAAGATCCTATATTCCACACTGCTAAAGAATTCTACGACGCATACTAGGCAGCCCCTAATTGGTTAAGAAATTCTTTGTGTGAATTTTATTTGCATGGCTTTTTAATTCCATTTGAAACAGAATGGAACCCTCTTCTGTATATTGGCGATATCCATTTGAGATCATTTATGTCATAGGCAGCAAATGAAGCAAATTATAGCAGACAATGGGAAATATATGAGGAAGCCGAAAGGAATGAGCCTGTTCCATTGCGCCCTCAAAGTTCAGACCCCCATGCAATGTTAAAAACCTGGTTTACTCTGACATATGGCATTCACAATAATACAGCCAGGACGAAAATATTTGATCTCAGGAGACAGGTATATGATGAATTTCAGGAATAGTCATATTCGTTTTGGAGACTCTCATACACCAGAAGTGAGAAAAGGTGGGAAAGCTTAATTGTTTGGCTAAGAAGGTCCGAACCTCACAGTCCCCTAAATTTCACAGCAGCTCTTAAATGATCAAGCAGATATATACAATTGGGACTTCAAAAGAGATTTGAACTATAGTTTGCCATTGACATTAGGACCTCACATTGCTAATGTGGCCCCTTTATCCTTCATTTCAAATCTTAATGATGATTGAGCGTAGGTATGAAGGTGGCGGAACTTTGAGAGGATTTTATTACAGGTTTGGAGCTCCATTTAGTCATGCTGCAACCATTGATTTCAGAGAAACTACTAGAAAATTTAATGCTAGAGGACCAGCATTGGGCTAAGTAAGGGGGCAAAGGATAGGCCCAAAATGTGCTCATAGTTTGGATATTATGATGAACTTTTAATACCTTTACTTTTGTTATTCATGGTTGTTTAAACTCTTTTGAAACCTTTTATTGGGATATCCTGTAGCAATACACTTTCATGATCCTGCAGCCTATTGTGTTGTCTTATCTACATTTATTACCCTATTGACTCCCTAAATGACTGGTATATCGCATATGGTTTTTGAATGATGAAATAGATTTAAATATGTGATTAATGAACGGATATTGTGTATGTGCCATGTGCCTTTTCTTTCGCATCTGTTACCTTGTGTTTCGCAAGTTGTTGAAGAAAGTATGATCAAGTCATGCGTAGCCAATCTCGGCCTTGCAGTAAAGTCTATTTCCTACATGACTTCGAGGAAGCTCTGGCGAAGACTCTTTGACGGAAACCGTTGGGAAGGATTTTTAATGACAGTCAATCTAGAAGGAGTGGAGCGCTAGATTCTCTCTGGATCAGGTTGAACGGATAAATTCATTTATGAAGTCTGTTCCTTGATTTTGGGATACACTTCACTTCCACGTCTTTCTTTGTTAGGGGTAGTTAGCTAGTTGTTCTCCTGATTTTAAATAAGTGCTCCTCCTGCGCAAGTGAGCAAGAAGATGGTTAGAATTTAGATAGAAGCATAGTGATAGGGAGATAGAAGATATCATGTAAGAGTCAGTATGATAGTAATAAAAAGCAGAATTTGTATGACACGAGATAGAGTTTGTTGCTAGTTTTCATATCAACAAAGTGATGTATACCATTCTGAGTTTATGAATAAAGTTTGATGAAGTTCTGAGTTCAGCACTTGCGTAATTAGTAGATGCTTGCTAAGGGGGCCCACTTAGTAAGTATCTATAGCTAGTTAGTTAGCTGTTCTTTTTCTATTGATCATGGTTAGATTTCATCTTTAAATTTTTTACAACTCAGTCTTGTATTGATCTGCAGCATCAAGAATCCATCCCGTGCTGTTCCTGCAACATAAAGGCCAGTTCATAGTTTGAGTCTAGTCATGGCTATTATGATTTATTTTGGTTAAATCATGGTTGAGTTAAAAGAACTTTACATTGCCTTCCTGTAGTGTAGATAGAATTCTTTCCAAGTATTTATTTTTGTTAAGTTGTGACCGAAACTAGTTCTTAGTGCATATATTGTGCTGCGCCATTCAAAGTATACATTCCCTAGTTTGACAAGTAAATGAACGTCCATAAAGAGATATTGGTCACCTATAGAATGTCCAATTCCAGGATAGGTTTTACTATGATTTTCATATCCTTTGTGGGGCATGACCAATGGTCACATAAATCTATATCCTATTCATGGCCAAGTTAAGGGGTCTAACTCTCAATGTTGAATAGTTAAGTTCTTACATGATCTTATTTTAAATTCATTTTGGTGGCTTTCCATAGCCTTTAGTTGTGAGGATATTTGCATATTAATAGAAGCCAGGAAAGAAATGTATATACTTAATGTGAAGTGAAGTGCATGACTATTGATATGAATTACCTCAAAACAGATCCAAATAATACAAAGGAATTTTAAGATTACAAAGTTTAGCAAAGCCACATAGTGTATCATGCATCAAGGAAAACATAAAATAGGTCATTATTCTACATATCCTTCATCTCTAATGATGGAAATTCGAATTATAGTTTCCTTCTAGCAAGATTTTAATAGCTCAAGGCTTTTCCTACAATTGTTGAGATTTCCATACATCATGGGCTTCTTGTAGATGATGATATTTCCATGTGTAGACCCTTACTAAGATGATTTTGATACTTGTAATATTTATAGCATTCCTATAGATTTATCTATGGTCTTATGACAAGTTGTTTGGCTCTCACATTTAATGTGTAGCAAGTCTTGTTCTATTTTTGTTTCAACATAAAAGAAGCATTGAATGAATCTTTCAAACACTATCTAAAACATCATATCCATACTATTGGTAATTTTCCATAAGTCAAGAAAGCATTGTAACTTGTTACCATATTTGTGAATTAATATCTACTTTTACTCATTTATGATGAGTGCACTTTAATAAAAACTAAAGTGGCACTTGACAATGTAGTGCTTTTAATATATGAAAATCATTTGCAAATGGTATGTTGCATGATTAGTCCAAATGTGCTCTTAAGGTATGGAGTATGTTCTACATTAAGAGTTCACAAATGGAGACTTCGAGTATCATATGTGATTGTGTGATGGTTGGCCTACTATATATACTATATATAGAGAGAGATGGATATAGTTTAAAGCTAGTTTGTTTACCAACTATTGTTTTAGGTAGCCAATGAGTTGTATTGTAGACAAAACTGCTCTTACATGATTGAGATTCTTCAAAAACAATTTCTGGGTTTTGTTCTTTGTTCTTTCCCCTTTCCAAAACATATTGAAGTTTTAATTTTTTCCAAGATATGTGAAAGTTATAATTGTTTAAATTTAACCTTCTTGCTGCAATCTATAGATTGAAGTTGTGAATTGATTTATATAATGAAAGTATAAAAATTTAATGGCTAATATTATTGATTAAGAGTATAATAGTATGAAATGTTTGAATTTATTTATTATCCTTTCATTAGAGCCTAGGAAAGAGTTATATATATTTAACAAATATCCATGAGGAAATAAGTCCTTCGGTTCATAAACCACTAGTAGTGAGTGTATTTAGGGAACTTGTGGGATATCGAGTAGCTTTATTTGCACACTCTTTGATAAATGCCATTATCTTGATATTTCATTATTGATTAAAGCTAGTGTCTAGGCTTGGTCTTCTGGTTACTATTTTACACATCTAATATAATGTCAAGGCATCATTACTCATGAGATGTTTGGGACATTATGGATTGTAAACATTGTGTTCCATTGATTTAAATTGGTGGATTTACACCATCCTCCATGATATGTGTGAAAATATTCATGTGTATTGGATGTGTGATGCATGAGCATATATGTATGTTATTAGCAACAACTCACATAGTGAAATAGATTCCATCATGCATGTTGGCTACATATTGCTAGAACCTTTGTGATGGGTTAGGCGTCTCTAGTGGAGTAGCACGGGGAAGCTAAGGCATCGTGGTAGGGTGGATATCACCTCGATGATGCTCTCTCTTTGCATTAGATTATGGAAGAAGATAATCGAGGATGGTTTGTGATACAAGTGTTAATGCATTTACATATTTGTATATATTATCCTTTACAATTCTGAATTTTTTATGGGAGAGCATCGCTACTATAATTAATTTTTTTGCATATGTCATCAGTCTAATTTGAGTGGATATCTACATTTGCATATAAATGATTTGTGTTTAAGAGTTACTTCAAGTATTTTGAATAGACCTATGTTAATAGTAGCTGTTGGAGAATCATTTTATATGCTAAGGAACATTATCTTTCTAAGTCAATATTTGACTCCTCCTAAATTAGATCTATATTATCTTCATGTTCATTAATTTCCATACTTTATTAGTGTTTAATTGGGTGGTTGTTATAGATTTTATAAAGCTTGGATACTTATGAGCAACTAGGAATAGCTTCAAATAGACCTTCGACCTACAAAACATTCTCAAATACACCATGCAACCATCATTTTTTTAATTTTTTACCACACGATAAACCCATCAAAAGGCCCAGCCAATCGCACAGTATAGTTCTTTTCAATATGTAGCAACTTTCTCAGCGTGTGCAAATGCAACAGGCGACATGTTGTAGAGGTGATCAATTGAGGAAAGGAGACAATACTATCCTTTTTTTTGGTGGTGTGTGGGGTCACCACATGGCACAAAAATACTTTCCACTATGCACTAAGACATCCCAAGTGGGAGGTACTTGATTAATGAAACCAACCAATCTTGCAATTGTTCTTGTTTGTGATACTTGTGGCCTTCATCGACTTGTAATAACATGACACATGGAATTTATGTAGGGTTTAGGTGCTAGGAATATTAAAGAAATACTCAACACCCAAGGACACCACATGTCCCCATAGCACTTTATGATTTGGGTTTAATCCATGGGGCTCATTAGGAGCTATGAAAGTTTAGCCAGTGTGAATTGAACCAACAAGGGTTTATAGGTAATAACGAATGACCATCCAAGGGTCCAAAAATATTTAGAGATAGCTATAGAAAGTGAAACTCAATAAATTGCAAGCAACACATTTTAAGAATGATGGAAAGTTTCAAGGTTACATGGTTGGAGACAAAGATTATGGCACCCTAAGACTTGCATTTCTAGGGTTTTTCACCTAAAAGGAGAGAGATGGGCCAAAATGGGAAATGTTTACACTCAAGATTAATATAATAATGAAGGAAATATGTCTAAATAAGCTAATCTAAATGAAAAAAACTAAAGAAAGATATTGATTATTAAGTGAAAACTAAGAAAATGCAAGTTGTTTGAAAACACAGTGATGTATGCAAAAAGACCTAGAAATGATTTAAGTAAACTATAATAGAAATGAATGAAACTGATTGTGTGCACCTGAGAACTTTTTGGAGGCTAGAAATGAATTTTGTAATGCTACTGATTCTAAAAATTTGGCCTACTAGGACTCATTCACCATTTTGGGCGAATTAGTCCCAAATTTGAGAAAGTATTTTGAAGCTCGTTTCAGACAAATCGGTATCCAAAAATGCAAAAAAACACTTTTTAGGCCTAGTAGTGGAACTCATTCACCACTAATGGTGAATCAATCCAATTTTGAATTTTTGAAAATCCAAAAGTGGAAACAAAAGCCCTTGGTTTGCACTTTGGTTCCTAACAAGTGTTTTCCTCTGAAAGTCTGATTTCTAGCACTGTCAGTGACTTTTTATGGGTATTTTGGCTTAATCAACAAAGAGATGTCTTCAAAAACTTCTCAACTTTATCTTTAATGATTTCCAAGCCTTCAATATGCCTAACTCTGCAAACACATAAGAAGAGAAGGAGAAATGTTGAATGTTAGGGCATGGGGGTTTGCCTTTGTCAAAGCCCTTTTTAGGTAATTAAACCAAAATGGAGAAATAATGTAATAAAGCATGAGACAATGGAGTCAATACCTTTCCATGATGATTGATCTTGAATTTATGAAGTAAAAGATGAAGAATCTTCCCTTGAATGTCTGAAAAATGATCTTGAATGCTCTCTAAATGACCTAACCCTAGCTTGCTTGACTTGAAAAGAAAATAAATGGTGAATGAATGATTAGATGCATTAATTAGGGTTCAAAATATTGTATTTATAGGAAATCCATCTAATTTACCTATTAATTTGATCCCTAAGGCCAGCATGGAGAAAAATTAAACTTAAAACTTAACTTTTCCCACTTAAACCCCAAAAATGGCTCAAATGGGACTCATTTGCCATCAAGGGTGAATGGGTCCCACCTAGACGGGACTTGTTGATGCTAAAAATTGGCAAAGTAGCAACCCTTTGTGGGAAACTCAGTTTATGGGGGACTTGTGCTAAACTGAGTGACCTCCATATTTTTAAAAATGTCAACTTCTTCTGTAATTGGGTTTTTGGAAGGAGAAAAGGAAGCAGATATAAAAATAAATAATCTAACTAAGGTGATGTGCCAAAATTTAGATGAAAGACATGATAAACCTATCTTTTGGATATAATCTAAGGGCTTTCTCAATAGTTTACCATGTCCTAGAATAACATAAATTAAATATTGTAGCATGAATAACTCATTCAATGACATAAAATAATTTTCACACCCATTTACTGAAAAGAAGAGTCGAAAGACATGATCTAAACCAACAAACTTGCATTAAAATTATACAAGTACAGAAAATAAACCATTCAAACAATAATGGCACAGTATAAAATTTATCAATAGAAAATGAAAACAAAGAGGTTGAACAATGGCACAGTCTGTGAGTTCTTGCAATAATCTAAACAATAAAAAGGTCTGGTATCTCTCCAAAAATCATGTAATTCTTAGACTAGTGGAACTTCAAAAAACATGTAGCATTTAATCTCTGAACTACCTCTTCAAAAATAAAGAGTAGTATATATAGTGAGCCTCCCACCACTTGGCGAGCAGTTACCGAAAAGATTCAGAATCTTGAGCAATGATGTTGCAGCAATGATTACCCTCGACCATTGTAATAGAAAAGGTTTGGGCCATAGCATTTGGTCACCTCCCATCTAGGTTCATCCCTTGTGAATGATGGCAGTGGTCCCAACAAAGTCCTATGCAAACAAGTGTTGCCTCCTCGTATAGCCAGTTAGAACACGTGGCAACATATCACAGCCTGTTGGCTCCCAAATCAACATATGCAATGAGTCCTAAAGAGTAGCCACTCTCTCATATTCAAACTCAATGGGTTGATAAGGCCAACGAATAGGAGAGTGAGTAAAATACCCCTTTCTCCCCTGCACTTCAAGCTCTATTAATCCTAGGAGGGTGATCCCAACAGTATATTTATAGATACTTGTGTTGTGAAGTACCAAATACACTATAAACAAATATTTCTCCTTTAGATGCTTAATAGACACAATACTATAAAGGCTTGGCTAACCTCTACAGTAATGCCTAATTTAAACATGAGAGATGTAGAGCATTAAATTGTACACACAAACAAACTGAGACTGAGAAGTAAATTTGATTTAAAAGTTGTAGTTGCCCAATCAGTTTTAGGAAACTACAACATTAAGAGACCAATGTTGTATCCTAGGGTGGAGTCATCTAAACCATGTAATTTAAAACCTAACACAACATTCAATCTGTCATAATCATATCTATCAAATGATGCATTACACCATTGATATTCAACAACTATACTAATTATACTTAGCAATCCTAGCACACTATTGCATAAACCTTCATTTGTGTTATTACAAATTAACTCATACTTTGTATGAGAGTAATAACATCAAATAAACATACATGGAAAGACAAGAAGCTGAATAATAACAATCTTTGATCACTCATATTTAGAATTTATGCAAAGTGAACAATAGAGACAACTAGTCCAGAATAATATCTCATTTACATTCAACTATGACTATGTTGTAATTACATTCTTCATTATAAAACTCAAACTACTCCAGAGACTTGAAAAATACAAATACACATTAAACCCCTGTTACAAAAATGTTCTCATGAAAACTAAAACAATGTGCAACCTCCTTTATTGAAAAAAAAAATCTGCACTTAAAGAAAGTACAAAACCCTAAAATGGAGATCAAAAGATGGCATATGGCATATTCAGGTTCGTTGATCTGCAACTGTCTTTACTTACTGAAGACTCTTCAATCTTCTCTCTATTTTCTTGCTCCTTACTCCACGGCCCTGTAACAAAAAAATATTCCCTTTCTAGAAGACTCATGATTCTTTCCATTCATTCTTTTGCCCACATTGAAAATACATTTACTTGTAAAAGACTTCACCCCCTTTGTTCATTTTTCATTCAGTTGCGTGAAAATGGTGTTCTCTGTAAAAACTCATCTCCAACAAAAATACTTTGCATAGTGAATAAAATATTCAATTTACAAAATTATTTCCAGTGCCTTCCTTTCTTTTTGAATTTTACATATTTAAATGCCCAGCGTAAAGTTTCTTACCTTCATTTTACCTGTGCCTTTTAATTACTCCATGCCTTTCAAGTTTTTATCACACATCTCCAGTTTGATGTGCAAACTAAAAACTTATTAGCGATGTTGATATTTGATCGTATCGGGCAATAAAATATTTTACTCGGGCCTTTGTTTCTTAATTCTCCAGCAAATAAACTTTTGATTTCTTTCACTTTGGTAATAAAATTTCATCACCCATGCACATAATTTATTTACAAGTCACTTTTCACCTGCAACAAATAACTTTATTTTATTTGTGAAAATTTTACTCATGGCAGCCACCATCGCCAATCACGGATTTGAGGAGGGAAACTCATAAGAAATTAGCAATGAGAAAATTCAAGGAGTGCACCATCACGAATCACTCATAGGATGAGAAAAAAAAAAAAAAATTAGCGATGGGAGATCATACATGTTCTGCAGCTTCAATGAACTCTGGAGGAATTAATTAATTTTTATTGGCTCCATTTACCTGTGCAAATATATTTCACTTTTATTTTTACTTCCCATCATTTAAGATCTTCATTAAATTTTTCCATAGTTCAAGGGCCGACTACTATCATGCACAAACTTTGAAATTTTCCTGAGACCATTGCACATCTCTGATGTGAGAAGAGAAGATAAAATGAAATCAACGATGGGCGATGAAACATCACTCCATTGCTGATAAATTTTGGAAATGGAAACACTAATCAGCGATGCACGATTGACACAACAACCATCAGTCATCGCTAATTCTTTTCATCACTCTGGACTTACAACAACGACATGTGATGCCTCCGAGAGGACTTTGAAAAATTGTTAAAACTTGTATTTTGCTTCAAAGCCTTAATTTAATCCACCCAAATGAAGACTCATTGCTGGAAAACATTGCATCTCTAATTTATTTCTTCATTTTCACTTCAAACTGGCGATTGGTGATTGGCGATGAGTTTTTCCTACAACTGTGAAAGTTGTGAAAGCCGCTTTTCAACCAATCACAAGCAAGAATTAAACTTGCTTTTACTTATAACATTTGAATTGCACTTTATACTTGCCCTAAATGTATTTTTGCATTTTCCCAATATTTAAAATATTCAAAATATTTTAAATATAAACATTGAAAACATTAGGAAATGGGAAAATTTTAATTACACCTATGACCCATTTGAAGAAATTTATTGCAGACAAACAGTGACACTTGGAGCTGAGATTTTTTGTGTGAGGTCATAATCAATTATTTAGAGAAAGGCCATTTGCTCAAATTTTTCTCATCCCTTAAAATTTAGGTACCTCCTTTGTAAACTAGCCCCTAGGATGTGTTTGCCGCAACAAAAGTACATTACAATAATGTATCAAATGGCCTCTGATCTTGATGAAAATGGAGCTGTAGATATTTTAGACCAAAAAAATAAATGGGTTGTCCTTAGATTTTGAAAATTTGTTTCGGGACACCATATTTGGCCATGTTGTAGTCAGAAAAGGATTAGTTAACCAATTAGAACTTATCCTGGGATCCTAAAAATGAGTAGGCATGTTACCATTTGACCCAAGAATTCATTGCAACAAATGGCATGGAAAAATTATTCCTAAGGTGAAAGATATTAAATACCAAAGTTGCCTACTTGGACTTTTCTACAATTTCACCTATCAGAAACCAATCAGAGCTCTCAAAGTCACCACTTTGAAAAAATATCAAAAAAACTTCTGGGGGGATGCCACTAAAAACATATGCTCATTTAGGTACACTGATTATGTGTGAAAGAGGGCTTTACTTGAATCATCATTCATCACAAGATATTAAAGGTCAAACTTGACCTCCTTGAAACATTCTAAAAATGTAGGCGCAAAATAGAGCAAACTGTATTTGCTTTTGACCTAGTAAAAATAGAAAATATGGTCATGGGGCTTTGAAATTGGACCAAGGAGTACATTAATTTGGGGAGAATGGAGAGCAACAATCCTTTTTTTATGACAATCAATTAGCTCTGAATTGTGACCCTCCAACGTAGGTCACTTGGGTAGATTTTGCAGGTGCACTTCTGAGTGTGCAAAGGAAAAATTTTCAATATTGGCACTTCAAATTTGAAAATTTGAAGGTTCCAAAATAGTCCATAGTTTTCTCCATCCCTTGCATTGAAGAAGCATGCACCGAAGAGACATGTGGCAGCATTTCACTATCCGCAGTCGATTTTTCCTTCCTTTGTTGAAAGCTTGCGCTGAGATGATATGTAGCAACAATTTTTACTATAAACACTGCCTATGGGGCCTTCCAATTTTTTATGCAAATGGGAGCTATGTGGCATGTGAGAAGGAACCGATGAGGAAGTGAAAGGAAGTAGCTCAAATCGCCTATGGTGAAAACACATGGGAGCATAGCGGGGGCTGATAGAAGAACAAGGAGAGAATTCCCTCAGAGAGAAATGAGCAGACATGTGGCAGAGGTCATAGTGATTATAAAAAAAGGGTCGATAATATTCATTGAAGGTGTGTGTATGAAATATGTGATCAATCTAAATTAATAACAACACAATCAATAAAACATTAAATCAAAGAAGCTAAAAGAAAAGAAAAAAAAGCAAACTGTTAATGGCAGCTTCTCCAAAGTCATCTTATTGCTCTCTATCTCTAGCATTTCGTCTTTGCTTAAGTTGCTCTCAGATTCGGAATGCCAAGCTCAACGAAGTAGGCTACTGAAGAATGAGATATTAAAAATGCACACTATGCTAAATGCAAGATTATGCTATGATGAGAAATATTGCTGAAAATGCTAAAATGCAAGAATACAATGTATGCGTATGTTGTGTTCGTCCAGTGTTGTAACCAATGCCTAGATTTTCACTGCATTTATAGAGGTTTTCAAAGATTTTGATTGGCTGGGTTGGTTAACGGCTATGATAATTCCTAACAGATCGAACGATCGAATATGAATGAGACTGAAGAGAAAAATAGAAAAAGCAAGATTTTTTTGATTTTCATGGAAGAGATAAGATGAGATAATTAAAAATCATCTTTTTAGAAGATAAATAGAAAGATTCTGATAAGATAAATAATGAATTATCTAATTCAATTATTTATTTATGAGTGCATGTTGATTTTACTTAACTAAATAAATATTTAATTAAGATTTTGAGGAAATCATAAGATTTCATAATTAAACAGAATATCTAATTATGATTCGAAGAAAGCATAAGATCTTTAATTAAATAAAATATTTAATCAAATTTGAAGAAATGATATTAATTAAATAAAAGTATTTAATTAATTAGAGGAAAGTTTTAAAATAGAAAGAAAAGAGATATTTAGATTTAATTAAATTTGGAGGAATGATATTAATTAAATAGAAGTATTTAATTAATTAGAGGAAAGTTTTAAAATAGAAAGAAAAGAGATATTTAGATTTAATTAAAAAGATTTAATTAAATTCAAAAGATGGTAATTAACTTAAATAAATAAAATGTATTTATTTAATTTAATCAAGTAGATATATGGAATAATTAAATAAAATAGATTTATTTAATTATGGTGGGAGAATAAAATGAATGAACACTATAATTAAATTGATTAAATTTAATTACACGTAGAAGATTTTTTTAGAGGAATTAATTAAATAATACATATTTAATTAAATGTCAAGAATAATTAAATATGAACAATTTTATGCATATATTTACCCCTTGGTTTTACGTGGAACGCATTGCTTCAAAGAAAAATAAAATTTTATTGGCCTCGATGTCACATGCTAACGCTTCGATTATGCCCCCTCGGGAGGTAAATCACGGATGAAGATTTTAAAATGTAATAACAACATTGAATTGATGAGGATATTATGCTAGTGATTCCGATTTAGCTCTCGATAAAAAAGATGCCCTCGATGAAAAAATAAAGGAAATTCCATCAAAACCCTCCTAAATTGGACCCATATAAGGTAAAGGGGAAAAGTGAAAGTC
>VDFB02069695.1:0-11144 GCA_007258455.2 Sequoia sempervirens | reverse complement strand
CCTAGTAGTAACAACGTAAGAAAGAAGAACATCTATCTGACGAAGAAGAATGATCAAACCTTTGATCCAAAAGTGACAAGAAAATAAATGGAAAGAACTTGGAGAAAGGATTCATTAGTTTTATTTGTGCTTACCTCCAGTATAGATACTCTGGTTAATTACTAAATGAAAGCAACGGCTAAGGGAGAGCATTCATCAGAAAATATAATAAACCCCCTAATTGGTACTTATAGTTTCATATCATGACATAAGTATATTTAGTGTGGTAAGAAGATTAAGGTATTTTTCGCATGTGTGAAGAATGAGGTATGTAGAATTTGAAAGAATGGAGTTATACACATTTTTCGAGGAAATCTATCTGCAAGTTGAAACATTTATTGTAAAATCATTTGAAATGGAAGGAATAAGGTCATATAACATTAAAGGCCTATGTATTTTTGGAGAAGCATGCAAAGGAAGTTTGGAAGAGAATTCATATTTTTAGAATTTGTAGAAAGTAACAATCGAAGTGAGCTCTGGAAACAGGACTTCTATAAATTTTTAGAGGTATTCCTATTTGCATGTAATCTTTTACTTTTATTGATGGATAATTCAAAGATTTTGAATTGTGGAGATAAAGCTAGATTGAAGAGATATATGAGGAATGTGTTGAAAGAATCTGTTGGTGCATTCTCTTACATCCCTCTGAGAGTGTTTCCTATGTATAAGATATCTATGTATTTGTTTTTAGTAATATTGAAGAAATGTCATCACTTTAGTTCAATATGCTTTGGGAAAATGAATTGAAAGAGAATCATGATGCCTACAGAGTATTAGTTGAGAAAAAGTTGGATGTTTGGAGGAAAGTTCCTTTGTTTGAATTTGAAAAGAAGTATATTCAAATGGTGTTGATTAGAATTCATGATGAATCTTTGTGGATTGATGAGGCACATCTAGTTACCAGAGAAGCAATTATAGATGTAACTAGTCTATGTTCCTCCAGATCGGTTCCTGAACTAAAGACTATGAATGAGAAAGAAATATTTGAGGTTACACCTAGGCGAGTTCTAAAGGAAAATAAATTGGTTTGAGATTGATTGTTGATCTGGTAATAAGGTATGCTGCTATGGTCATTGGTCACAAATTTTGTATCCCTGAAAATGACTATAGTTTCTACTGATGTTGTGAATATTGTTGTTGACATGGTCTTAAGAGGTATGGAATATGAATTCACATATATATTTTGAATAATTTAAAAGAGATCAAGAAGAGCAGGAAGAATAATTTTTGGTATGGGAATTTGGTTGTTTTTCTACTCTTTTACTTTTTGAAAGAGTTACTGGTAATAGGAAAATTAGAATGGCCAAATTTAGAGCTTATTACCTATCAAATCAGGAATTTCATGATAAATATTAGTTGTTTGGATGCACAAGAATCCACCCTTGTTGCATTCTTTGGAATATTTCAGATGAGTTTGAACAAAAGGTCTAAGATTCTAGTAAGTGTTGTGGAAAGATACTCTAGAAGCATAAATTTTCTTGTGTCTACAAATTTTTGTCACATGGAAGTAGTTGAATCAAGGTTAGTTTGGATATCTAAATTGGATTATGAAACTGTGTCAAAGGCTAAAATTGATAAATACACTAAAATTTTGTTGGAAATCCCTAAGAATCTCAATGAAAGTACCCCCGGTAGCGAGAACGAAATAGGGAAGAAAAAGAAGAGTGTAGTGAAGCTAGAAGATGCAGAGGAAACTAAGCTTGAACATGAGCATGAAAGAATAAGTATTCAAATAGCTTTGGAAGATTTGTAGATGGTTATTCGTGATGCCAATTTTTATTCATCTATTTCTGTTGTAGAGAATCTTCGTGGCATGACTAATTCCTTGAAATTCTACATCTCCAGACTTAAAGAGTTTGCTGGAACAAGGTCTGATGAAGAAGATTTGAATGATATAAAAAAAATTGTGAATGTATATAGTCAAGTAATGAAGGAATTGGAAAATGTACAAGGTTGTGAAGAAGAGGCACAAGAACTACTTTCATTTTTTCTAGATTGATCTGACAATATATTGGATATGAGAAATGAAATAAGGATGAGTGAGTCTCAACTGAGCACTTAGGCAGATACATACAAGTTAGTAGAAGAAAAAGATAATCAAAGGTGGTCCTACATTGTGAAGCTTCAGGACAATTTTTTCTCTCTACAGGATCAAAGAATAGATGTCATTAGGAAGTTTGTGGCACTCAGAGACATGATTAAATTTAAACATACTTTTGTTTCTAGTGCTCTTGGTTGTATTGGTGAAATATCAGAGATCAATCTTAGTCCCAAAACTTGAACATATGGCCTAGAGTCTCTAACTAAACTTGAGCTATTAAACTACAAGACTCTTGTCAATGCAAAAGGTTCATGGGAACAAGGTAAAGCATCACAGTTTAGGATATTTTGGAGAGTCTCAGAGATTCTTCTTTAGGTTAAATCTATGTTCATATCTTTTTGGCTACATTCTTTTGATATACATTCTTATACTGGACCCCTTCCTTTTTCATTGATGTCAAAGCAGGAGAGATAAAGAGAGGGAGAGATAAAGAAATGGAGAGTCAGAGGAAAAACATTTTGTGAAGATCAATTTTCATAGGGGGAGCAATTTAGAACATTTAGTTGCGGTATACTTGGAAAAAAATTTGTCATGCATGTTGCCATCAATGCCAAAGGGGGAAATTGTTGGAAGCCTTGAAACATGAGCATGCAGTATGGATGGTTGTGTTGGTTGTTTCTATGTTGTCATTGATGCCAACATGTTAATAACTACATGCTGATGACTATATGGGAAGTTTGATTGGTTTATTAGATGTTCTCTTCTGACAATGCTCCTTTGTGATGGATCAATATGTTGGTATTTGAGTCCATAACTCATCGCAAGATCTGATATAACTCTAATCTCCTAACAATGTTTTATTGACTCATTTAGACTACTTTTTCTTAGATCTTGAGATGTTCTTTTGACTATGAACAAAAAGTTATCTCTGGAAGAGTTCAACTCTATATCCTACTATTGTTCTATGTGTGGTGTACTATGTGGGAGACTCCACATTCTACTAAGGTTAACATTCTTATACTATAGTTGTGCTGATAGTCTCTTTACTGGTAGTATGATGGGAAATTAATGTCTTCTCAGATCTAAAAGGTGTTTTCTTTGAGGATTATTTGATGGTTTGAATAATTGTGTTTTTTAGTCTTCACCAACTTAGTGACTGCAATATATTATGAAGGTTAATAGCTGACTTGGCATAATTCACCACATGGATAAAATTTTTGAATCTTATATGATGTTGACCTAATTGATGAATAAGATATGCTTGTATATATAGAAGATTCTTTGAGGATTAAAGAGGAGGAAAAAGAGAGAAAGAAAGAAAAAGTGTGAGTGTGTGTACGAGAAAGTGAGTAGAGAAGATCAAAGCCTAAATGCTTTATCAGTAGTACAAGTTTGTTGAGCAATGCAGTAATTTTTATTCTAAACTTTAGTGGAACTGAACCTTGCACATTGATGGTGTATTCCATCAGTTCATTCTTTTGGAAGTGAGCCACTACCATTGTATCTTGGAAGTGATCCATCTTTTGTACTCGAGCTATGATCCTTTTAAGGATAGTGAGTCCTGGCAGGGAGCCCCATTGTAGTATCACCCCTCCGTTTATGCTTATGCTTTCTGTTGATACTTTTTCATACTGTTAGACCTATGATGTTTTGTTGGATACTTTGATCGCTGGTTTTGAGCGATGGTGGATTATTCTGTGACATGATGTTACTTGTTTGATGATTATTGTTTTCAGACATTATATGATTTAGTGTAGATGTTTACTTTCAGTTGTTTATGGATATGCACATGCTCATGATGGACTAACAACATTTATTTCGTTAGTTTGTTGTGAGTGTATTGGTGTGGAGAACGGAATCGCATCACTCGCTTGCGAGTGCCCTGTGATATCTGTGATTTTCTCCGCACGGTGTGCCTGTTTAATGCTTTATATATATATATATACATGTATGCACGTTATTTGCTTGGTTGCAGGATTTGCAGGTACATGACACCGACTCCACCTGTGTAATCAGGTCTGAGCGTGTCAAGACTCAACGGAAATGTTGAACGGGAGAAAGTAGTTAGGTTTATCCTAGACTAGTCTTTAACCTTGGTCTTAGTACATTGTCAGTTTTCAGTTTTGAGTCATAGGTTGTATTGAATTTGCTGTTGGTTAAATCATTTTGAAAAGATAAATATTGGTTAATTTTAATGTTAGTTATTGTGCTTTAATTATTGTTATTTAATTAAATATTTAAATGTGATTGAAATTTACTTACTTGATAAGTTAATTCATTAATTAGCTTATTTGGTCAAATGGTTGGTCTTGAAAGGATTTAACTATTTTAATTAAATAAATTAATTAATTAAATTAAATTATTTAGTGTGTAAATTATATTGCATTTAAAATTAAAATAGAATAAAATAGAATATGCATGTGAATTAGAAAATAAAATAAAATGCTTGTAAATTAAATTGTGATTGAAAATTGATTTTTAGTATTTAAAATAAAATAAAATAATTTGCATGTGGATTGAAAATTTGATTTTCAAATTTTAAATTTAAATAAAATAATAATTACATGCAAATAATTGACATGGCAAAATTGCTGAGAAGTGGAGAAGATATTTTCTCAACAACTTCTCGACAAGTGTGTGAGTGCCATAATTGCAAAAGGTTGTTAAAAATTTGTTACGGAGAGGTTATTGTGGATCTCGGGAAATTTGACAGAAGCTATTCAATTTCCTCACGGGGAAATTTTCTGAGTATTGGCAAAATTTCTTTACTGTGCAAAATTTATATTCTTAGAAGTTGTTATCTCTCGAGGGTTGTTATTTCTTTGTGGAAGATTCATCAAAGGATTTTGGTGGTTGGTTATTTTGGATTTGGATTTGCGGGAAGGAGTTGGAACCTACAAGCAAGAGAAGCTACAAGAATTTCTTCACCAGTGAACTTTGGAAATCAGGTATTTCACTAGTTAATATTCTTGTTTTCTTTGAATTCCTTTGTAAAAACTTTCTGTTAACTATATGAATTTCAAGAAAACAAGATTAGGGAATATAGTGAAAGAAGATCTCTGTGAAGAATTTTGCTGTGTATTGATTTAAAAATTTCTTTGTGAAATAAATGGGTATATGGGTTAATATTTCTTTTATTTACTGTCAAAAAAATAAATGTATATTCACAGTAATAACCCAGAATTATTTTAGAAAACTTTCTGGAATGTATTTACTTATTGACAGTATTTATCTGTTGTTGAAAACTTTTATATATGTATATATATATATAAACCAGTATATATATATATATATAAGTATTTGAGAAAAAATTTATAAACCAACTTTTAAAATCCGTAATCGGATTTCTGCCGTACGGAATTTGTATGAAGTTTCGTTTAAGCGAAATTATATTTCACAGACTATTATCAAAAATTTTATTGGGGATTCATATGTTAAAATTTTCTTTGTTTTATATATATCATGGTTATAGAGGGGGTCGTCGGGTTGTCCCCCACAGCCACCCCCGTATGGGGCGACGGCTGTGGAGGCAGCCGACGCTGCCCTCATAGGTAGCGGCGGCTGCCACACAGCCACTTCCCCATATGGGGAAGGTTGTCGGCCATGGATAATAGTTGTGGTTGTATTAAGCAATGGCGGTCATGTATTATCCTCTGTGTTAAAATCCGCGAGTTAAACCTTCGATTAGGGTTTCAAATATGTTAAAATAATAATAATTTATACATATATATGTATGTATGTGTATATGTATATATGTATATATATATACATTATCAAATTATTATGTTGTTTTAAGTTATTAAGAATTGATTTAAAAAAAAAAAATAGATTTAAAATTGAAAAGATAAAATAGAAAATTTGGAGGTTATTGAACTGTGAAGTTGTGAAAAATAAAGTCAGAATTAAATCATATTGATTTCGCTGTGTGATTATAATCTTTTGCTTATTTCTTGAAAGAATGGATTTATTAAATCTTTTAATTAAGATGATTTTGAAAATATATGTTGATTTCAAATGATTGCATATGGATTTAGTGTATCCAAACAATACAAAGTTTACTTTTCTTGGTTTGTTGCATACGTGATTCTTTTGGGGCAAAATTGGGAGTGTCTATGATGTGAAAATCTTCTAGATCGAATTGTGTAAAAAGGGTGTTATACGTTCAAATGTATTTCTTAAATTGACTTGGGTTGTGCAAGTGTTAAACTTGGTGTTTGATACTGTTATGTGTTATTTGATATTGAGAGATGTAATTTATGTGCTTGGTAAACCCTAGTCATGGAAACTTAGAAACCCTTGTTATGTATAGGGGGTGGCTATATGTAAGGGCCGACACACAAAGTGGTGTCAGGGTAACTTACAAGTAGTTATTAACTCAGTGATGATTAAATGACACAATAGTTAGACTAAAATATTTAACAAGATGTGCTTGCCTCGCTTATGACTCTTGAGCTACCATGAAACGGAGTATAAGATGAGAAGGCCTAGAATGGAAAAAATCAGCACTTTGTTCCCTTTAAAAAGGCATTTCCTGATTCCGCACGATGGCCAGGGGGCTCGGGTTTCGTAAGAGGTTACCAGGTAACCTGCTGGGATTGGGGGTCGACCCAGCAAGTCAATTGTGGTAACTGCATTGCACGCATTGTGGATGACACTCACCTAGAATAACAGCTTAACCTTAAGTTTGTGCTCTTAACCAATTGTCAAAATTTGGAAGCTAAATAACCAATAATAGTTTGTTTGTACTCAGTGTCTAGGGTTAGTAGATTAGGTCTAGGTAACCTTATTACTATCTCCTAGCATGGGGGGTGGACCTACGGGTACCACATGGTTGGGTGGAACGTGCACCTTACTCTGTTGGGTCCCCAGTTTGTGAACATGGTATCGAGAGCTTCATGGATGGAGAACTCGCACGTGGATTTCTTCTGTACTTTCATCATTGTATATTTTAAACATGTATTTGAAAACATCCCTCAATTGTATAAGAGGTGATCGATGTAATTGTAAATGTATTTTTAACTATTATTGAACTACCTCATCAAGTTGGATGAGTATTGTAATATCATATCAATGCAATGTATGGAAACATGTTTGTACTTTATTATATCTTGAATGGAAAATTTATTATTATGCAATGTTTATCTTTATGTTATGAATTTATTATGTGCAATGCGAAATACTATAGTCACTTAAGGAAAAATCAAAGTAGTGTAACGTCGCTTAACCTAAGAATGTATGCAATTAATTAACTTAGTATTAATATTTAAAAAAAAAATTATTTCACCTTTATAACACAATTGCAACGTTCTTAGGTTATTAAGACGGGGCATTACAGATTGGTATCAGAGCCAAGGTTACAAACACTGGACGCTCTGGGTAATCTAGAGCCCATTAGGTTGACCTAGTACGTAGTGTCGCAACTGATAACCTTGGTTGAATAGTATCTAAGACTCGTAAATTGTCTTGTGTAGGAACATGCCTAGGCGAGGAGGAAGAGGTCGTGGTAGAGGTAGAGGTGGAGGCCGTGGGCCAATCCCTCAGGTTACTCCCCCTCCTAGCCCTCACCATAGTGACCAAGCGGATCAGATGGGTCAGAGAAATGAGGGTCAGAATCCCAAACAGTCAGCAGTAGAGGGTTCTCAGATACGTCCACTTTTAGAGGAGGTCCTAGCTCGTCTTGGACCTAGACAGGTAGATGAGCAGGAGGTTGTGAGAGAGAGGGATAGATCCCCTAGGAGAGTAGAGGACACAACACATCAGGATTCTATTATTGCTGGTCACATGAGGGATTTACTGAGAGCACGTCCTCCTACCTTCGATGGTTCAAGAGGAGGTTTAGAGGCAGAGACTTGGTTACTGGATTTGGGTAGGTGCTTTGCTATGCACCCTTACGGTAGCAATACCCGTGCCAGATGCGCTATTATGCACTTGAGAGGATTCGCCTCTACTTGGTGGTGCCTAGAGGAGCAGAAGCTCCATATAGATATTGGTTCTGTGTCTTGGGAGATGTTTCTCGAGAGGTTCAGAGCTCGGTTCCTTTCGGAACACTTGAGGCAGCGTAGGGCTGACGAGTTTCATGATCTATGCCATTTAGCTCTTTCTGTAGAACAATACGAATATAGGTTTTATGAACTCAAGCAATATGCTGGTATTGGAGATGATGAGCCTATGCTAGTACAGCATTTTATCAGGGGCTTAAACACCCGCATCAGTGGTGGTGTCCGAGTCTTTGAGCCAAAGACTATGGAAGTCGAAGTGGAGAAGGCTCGCATAGTTGAGGAGAACCTTATTATGGCTTTAGGTGGGCACACAGGAGTGCAGATTGGGAGTGCTCCTACAGCAGGTTTTAGTCCACAGGGTGGACAGAAGTAGACAAGTGGTTCTTCCAAGAACCAATAGACACCCACAAAGGGTGGGCAGCAACAACAACAAAGAACACCTCAAAAGAATAATAACCCTCAACCACAACAACAAAATAGTCCTCAAACATGAAAGGGTCGTGAATCGGTGGCAACAAGCTAATAGGCGTGGATCAACCGCAGACAGAGTGCTCAGTCTACCGTCAGTAGGGGTAGTTTTCAGCAGTCCAATGCACCTTCGGGTGGCAGAGGATTTGGTAGAGGCACAGGCACAGGTTGTTATTCATGTGGGCAGCATGGGCACATAGCTAGGCAGTGTCCGATGAGAGGTTCTACTGGTTATGGGCCTCGACCTACAGCTTTAGAGCCTATGGTGGGAGATGCAGGATGAGCACATACTGTATATGCAGCGGTTAATGACCGCCAAGCCGATCACCAGAATACGGTGGTCGAAACTTCAGGTAAGTTAAATGGTGTTAGTGTTTCTATACTTTTTGATTCTGGAGCCACTGACTCCTTTATTTCACCGACCATTGTTGACCGTTGTGGTCTTGTGGCGGTAAAATAAGGTGGTAAATGGAAAGTTGAATTCGCCTCAAGGGTGAAAGTAGCAGTAGATAACTTAGTACATAACTATGAACTTAAAATAGGTACGTTATCTACCTTAGTAGATTTATATGTTACACCTTTAGGATCGTACGATATAGTTTTAGGAATGGATTGGTTAGCATCTTATCATGCTGTAATTGACTGTTGACTTAAGACAGTTAGTTGCATTGATGATTTAGGTGTGAAAGTGGAAATCGTAGGTATTCAAAGACCTATCTCTTTGCGGATGATATCTATGCAATTAAAGAGGTGTCTACGTCAAGGATGTCAATTGTTTGCAACAACAATTACTGATTTAGATGAAGGTGAGATTCGAGAGGTATCTCTTGGTGATCATCCTATTCTTAGGGAATTCGCGGATGTTCCCGATGACATTCCTAGAATGCCACCAAAGAGGGATATTGACTTTAGAGTTGACCTAGTTCCTGGAGCTGAGCCTATATCTAGAGCTCCCTATAGAATGATGACTCAAGAGTTAGAGGAACTTCGTATTCGCTAGACTCCAACTTTAAAAGGGTTTCATTCGCATGCGTATCCCCTTGGGGAGCACCTGTTATCTTAGTAAAGAAGAAGGACGGATCTCTTAGGCTATGCATTGACTATCGTCAATTGAACAAGGTTACGATTAAGAATCGCTATCCTTTGCCTAGAATCGATGATCTTTTCGATCAAATTAAGGGAGATAATGTGTTCTCTAAAATTGATTTGAAATCTAGTTATCATCAATTGCGAATAGCTGAAGCAGACATCCATAAAACTGCTTTTCGAACTCGATAAGGGCATTACTAATTCACAAGAGTACCATTTAAGCTAACGAGCACCATCGGTATTCATGAGTTTAATGAATGGTGTCTTTCGTACATACCTTGATCGCTTTGTCCTGGTATTTCTCGATGACATTTTAGTCTATTCGAGGAACATGAAGGAACATGAAGAACACTTGAGACTAGTTTTGCAATGTTTAAGAGAAAACCAATTGTATGCAAACCTGAAGAAGTGTGACTTCTTTCAATCTGAAATTAAATACCTTGGACATGTGATATCTGGAAAAGGTATTGTTGTGGATCCTTCAAAGATCCAAGCCATAGTAGATTGGCCCGCACCTACTAATGTAGGTGAAGTTCATAGTTTTATGGGTCTAGCTGGCTATTATAGGTGTTTTGTAGAAGGATTTTCTAGAATAGGTCATCCTATTACTTCTCTTCAAAGGAAAGGGAAGAATTTTGTTTGGATAGAACAGTGTCAGTTAGCTTTTCAAACACTTAAAGAAAAGTTAACTAATGCGCCTATACTTATTGTTCCTGATCCTACTAAGGATTTCGTAGTTTGTGCAGACGCATCTTTAGAAGGTTTGGGAGCAGTCTTGATGCAAGATGGGCGTGTGGTTGCTTATGAGTCTCGCAAACTCAAGGACCACGAATTAAACTATCCTACTCATGACCTAGAACTAGCTGCAGTAGTGCATGCATTAGTTCGTTGGAGACATTTTCTATTAGGTCATCGCTTTGAACTTCATACCGATCACCGTAGTTTACAATATATTTTCACGCAACCTAACTTGAATGCAAGGCAAAGACAGTGGATGGAGTTCTTGTGTGAGTATGATTTTGAAGTAAAGTATGTTCAAGGCAAAGAGAACGTAGTGGCTGACGCTCTTAGCCGACGTCGTCATGAGATCTCTGCTACTACTCTTGAAGTAGATTTGAGAGGTCAAATAGTAGCTGCACTTCCTACTGATAGATTATATCAGGAAGTGAAGTCAGAGATTGAATCGGGTAGGCCTTTAGAAGGTCGATTTGAAGGTTATGTCCTAGAATCGGATGGTATATTACAACATTTAGGTCGCATTTATGTACCTCATGTAGAGAGTCTTCGTACATTAATCATGACTAAAGCTCATAGAGCTCCGTATTCAGCTCATCCAGGTGTCAAGAAAATGCATGCCGATCTTAGGCAATTGTATTTCTGGCCTGGTATGAAACGTGATATTGCTGACTACATATCGAGATGTCTTGAATGCCAACGATTCAAAGCTGAGCATCATCATCCTGCTGGATTATTACAGCCACATCTCATTCCCGAATGGAAATGGGATA
>VDFB02069694.1:0-13709 GCA_007258455.2 Sequoia sempervirens | reverse complement strand
CATTATTGGAGATTACCTTTCAAGAGAGATAGGATTTTGTATTCTATCTGAGTTGTTGCTGTGCAGAAAAAACCATCAACAGATTGGCGCTAGAAGGAGGGCCTGAATGAGCACACTTGATTGTTTCTTGAATGCCATCTCTCCAGAGAGATTTAGGAGAAATACCAGATCCACCACCAGAGAGGAAGATTTAGAGGAACTTCAATTTCCCAATAGGTCAAGAAGGACTAGAGGGAGAGGAGAATCATCATCGCCCGCTCCATCACCAACATCATCCACATCCTCATATAGGGGAGTATCATCCTTACCTATCCCTTCACCAACATCGTCCATATCTTCTTACCCTGAGGTTGAAGCAATACCCGTTCCTGAAGAGGTTCCCCTTCAACAGTTCCAGCCTGCCATTAACCAACCACAACCTCCACCCCCGCTTTTACCAATGGCTTTCCTTGCCAATAATCCGTCACCTTTGTCCTTCGGAGCTTATAATGTAATGCCTAAAAATCCTGAGCATTTCTGCTCGAAATTCCATGTAAATGACCCGAACAGAACTGCAGAAGAACACATAAGGATTTTCCAAACTTGCCTTAAAGATAGAGGAATTGTCCATGAAGATGTTGCTTGTAGGTTATTCCCTTACTCCCTGGGTGAAGAAGCTTTTTATTGGTACAACCATCTCCCTGCTGGCTCAATTCAGAACTGGGGTGACCTTGAAAAAACCTTTCTGCAAAAGTTCCGAATACCCATCAGTGCTAATGAGCTATACCTGCAATTTATCAAAGTCAAGAGAGAAGTCAACGAACCCATAGCCAGTTTCAATAATAGATTCCATCGTGCGTTCACCAGATTGCAAGATCCATATGTCCTAGATGATGGTACTGCCCTGGGAGTATATTATGAAGCTTTGGATAGTCTAACGGCAACCTTTCTGAAATGGAGACCTAACCCTCCAGCTACCTTGACAGACGCTTACACGGAGGCTGTCAAGCTTAGCACAGACTTGAGACAGCACTTGACGGGGCCATTGCCTTCTCTGGGACCAGTCGCACACCCTAACCAGATTCAGGCAGTAAATCAGGCTCTCACCAATCACACCCCTATTATGAATCCAGTTCCTCAATTATCAATGGTACCACACCCTGGTCATCCCATGAATCAGGTTTCTCCTATGATGAACTTCCCTCAACAGCAGGTTAACCAGCCTATGTACCAGTCACAATCAAATAGCTTCCCGGCTTATCTGCAGAATTCGGAAGTGTTGCATCAATCTCTGGGATCCGCCCCAGTACCTGTCCCACCTCTGAGTAACCCAAACCAGCCTCCCTACCGAGACCCTAATAAGGAAAGAATTGACGAAATGGCTGAACAAATAAAGAAGCTAAATCTAGAGGTGACTTATTTGAGAAACCAGAATAGCCAATTGCAAGCTGCTCAAAAGGGAATGCAATCCAATCAGAACAGGGAGTTCTCACAGGGGCAGAATTTCGATAGGGGACAACGCAATGACAGAGGATTTTACAATGACAGAGGGTATAACCAGGATAGAGGTTTCAACAACGATAGGAGGCAAAACTTTGATAGAGGCCAAGGAAGTGGGTCAGGATTTGACAAAAGGCCATCACAGGGACAGAACAGAACTTGGAATACAGGGCCTAATAATGGAGGAGTTCCTACTCCATTGGATCAGCCAGCCAATCAGATTGTTAATCAATCTGCCAACCAGCCAGTTAGCCAGGATAAACCTCCCACCGGGGTGTATCTCGCAGAAGCAGCCCTGTCAGGATGGTGTAGGCTTCACAAAACAAGTCAGCATTCAGAACTGGAATGTCCTGAGTTCCAGACTGCGGCTTCTATCTTTCAGTATGAGGTAGAGAATAATGTGAATGGGCAGGAAATTGTTCCTTCCAATTGATATGATTCCCCTGTGCTGGTGTTGAACCATGCTCCTTTTCCCACTAGTAATGAAAATGTACCAGAAGAACCTGATTTCCAGAAAGATGAAATTGATCAGATTTGTAATGGAGATGAAGTAGCTCAGCTGTTTAACGAAGGGGAGATGAATGACAATGGCCCCTTGGATCAGGAAGAAACCTGTGTTGAAGAAGTTCAGATGTTTCAAAGACAGGGATTGAGGGATATGCCTCACAGACGCCCACAGCCTGGAGGGCCCTTTACCACTTCCATTCCCCCCAACAATTTCACTACTCCTCCAGATCCTAATGCAAGTAACAATCCGTCTTATCCACAGGTGTCCAAGCAGTACCTTTCGAAAGATAGACAAGCTCGAGCAGAACCACAGAAGGAGAGGATTGTTCAAATAAGTAAGGAGAAGGTAGAGGAACCATCTAAAGAGGTTTCTACTGATATGAGTGAAGAACAGATGGCTTCGTACGTCGCAGAGGAATTCAAAAAATTAAAGGTAAACCTTTCTGCTTTTGAATTGTTGAGGTTTCCTGCAATTAGAAAGGCTGTCTTGGGTACTTATGATGCAAATTCAAAGACATTGGACAAATCTTCTGGGGAGCATGACAGCCAGACCTCCAGTTTTCAGCCTGTGAACACACAAAGTCAGACACCGAATAGGACTAATCCCCCCCTGGAGATAGAGGAAAAGAAAAGGACAGAACTCAAGTGGCCCAAATGGATACTCAGCCCACTTTGTTTCAAGGAAAAACGGAGACTCCTCCATTTCTGATTTCTATCAGAATCTTTGGTAAGAACCTCCATAATTGTCTGTTGGATTCTGGTGCTTCCACTAATGTGATGCCTCTTGGAGTTTGTAGGGCTCTGGGAATTACACCTGCTGATTCCCAGAAAAAGGTGACTCAGTTGGATAGGACCGAAGTAAGTGTGGTAGGGGAACTTAACATGATCCATATGCAGATCGCTTCTGATCCTAGAATCCAACAGGTTATTAACATTCAGGTAGCTGACATTCCTGATGCGTACGGTTTAATTTTAGGAAGAGATTTCACCAGGGCCCTGAATGGGTATGTGTCTACCGACCACTCTCACATGTGGCTTCCCTGGAAGGGAGTGCCCAATCAGATAAGGATTGAGAGGGAGCCTAGAATGAAGTACATGATAACAGAATACCAAAAGACTTCGACCGAGGTTCTCATATCAGAAGCTGGAATGGGAAACTACTTGTATCCGCCCCATATGAAGAATCAGATGTAGAAGAGGTGCTGATGTTGCATACGATGCCAGTGGACGCTGAAACAGGGTCCAGTCTTGTTGAAGTCCTAACAGAATCAGTTGAGGAAGAAGAAGAATCTGAGGATAGACAGATCAGCTTACTGGACAATTTCCAGGATTTCATTAAGCAATGTGTCGAAAATCAAACTCACTTGGGAAGGAGGACAAGTTTTAAGGAGTTACTCTTGCCGAATTGGTGCAGAGTCCACAATGCTTCTCACTCAGAATTGGAGTGTTGCTTGTGTCAGACAGCAGTGAAAGAAGTGTACAAAAGCATAAATCCATCTCAGGAGGATGGCACAGATGAACAGAGTCTGCAAGCAAAGTCTGAGAATCAGAAACCTGTTGTGGCTGTGAAAACCTCTATTACTGATAAACCAAAAGACAAAATGAAGAAGACCACCGCTGCGGAATACTGGACTCTCAAGTTTGATGGATCTAAGTCCAAGCAAGGGGCTGGAGCTGGATTTGAATTGATAAGTCCCAAAGGTAAGAGTTTCTTCACAGCTTATAGACTCTAATTTCATTGTACAAATAATGTGGCTGAATATGAAGCTTTAATTCATGGACTCCTTATGGCACTCAAGAAAAAGGTCAGGGTCCTACAAGTTTTTGGTGACTCAGAATTAGTGGTCAAACAAGTAAGAAAGCAGTATGCCTGCCACGACAGGAGAATGACCAACTATAGGCATAGAGTGTGGGACCTCATTGAGGGGTTCGACGCTTTTAATATCCAGTTGATCCCAAGGAAGAAGAATCAAACTGCTGATTCTCTAGCTCAAGCGGCCAGTACTTTGCAGCCCCTGTCTTTGTCAGGATTGAAGAAGTTTACTGTCGAATTAACTCCTGTCCCGTCAGTCCCTGACAATGTGACTAATTTTCAGGTGTTTGAGGATGATAAGCATATCCTTGACTTTATCACGAACACGGATGTTTTCGCTTCACAGATCATTGACGAAACAGAACCTCAGGAAGCAGAATTGGATCTGGAAGGTGTGCTAAACTTGAAGTCCAATACTATTCCAAGAGGAATGGTACAGCTGGAGAGGATTTTCGATATGGACAAAATCAGAGATCAGGAACAAGAATCTAAGAAAGAGTCTATCAGTGGGCAGTGTGACACTCACAATGTAGGCACCAAAGATGACGTAAGGAATGTTTTCATTGGTAAGATTTGTACCCCTGAAGAAAGACAGGGAATAATCAGAGCCCTATACGACTTTCCAGACATAGTGGCCTGGGGTTATGAAGACTTGAAGACTTACGATACATCCATCATAACTCACACTATACCTCTCAAGCCAGGGGCTAAGCCTTTTAGACAGAGGCAGAGACCTATTAATGCGCTGTTGGAGCCACTCATACAGAAGGAAGTTCAGAAACTGCTCTCCGCTAGAATTATATTTCCTGTCAGGCATTCTACTTGGGTGGCAAACCTGGTGCCAGTTAGAAACAAGAACGGTGAAATTAGGCTCTGTGTTGACTTCAGAAATCTGAACAGGTCATCTGAAAAGGATAATTATCCAGTTCCTTCTTTGGATGAAGTGCTACAAGTGGTTAATGGATCGCAAATGATGTCCTTTTCGGACGGCTATTCAGGATATAATCGTGATGGTCCGCTATTATGATAGACACAAGACCTTACCACCGGGCGAACTTCGCCATGATGATGCCATTCTGCTTATCAATGCAGAGCCACGCTTCAACGAAGCATATGGGATATCGCTTTCTGGCGACATCATCATAGGAAAGCGCAATACCATTTACATGGATGATCCTCGACTCCCGCTTTCTCCAAAACAAAGAGGAATCATCATATCCCCGACGGCGCATGCCCGTATGTGAATTCCCAAGATTCTCTCGGAATCTTCACAGCTGCATTTCTGCACGCGAAGGCAAATTGTTAGGGGCACGCATCTAAAAAGGGCATTGCTATAGATCCGGAGAGGGTGGAAGCCATCCTAAGAATTCAGCCGCCTGCCAGCAAGAAAGAGATGAAGTCTTTCTTTGGTAAGATTAATTTTGTCAGGAAATTCATCACGGGGTTTGCTGAAATTGTCAAGCCGCTAAATGCCATGTTAAAACAAGACGCCAAGATCGAGTGGACCACAGAAGCAAAGCAGTCCTTTGCAGAGATTAAGAGAGCCATTGCTGACGCTCCAGTGTTGGTGAGTCCAGACTATAGTAAACCGTTCTATATTTATTCCTTTGCTTCAGACCACTCATGTGCTGGAATGCTGACACAAAAGTCTGATGAAGGGAATGAGCATCCCATCGCTTTCATGAGCGCGCCATTGAAGGATGCTGAGTTGAAATACCCATGTGTGGAGAAGCAGGCATATGCCCTTGTTCGAGCAGTAAAGAAATTTAGGCACTATATCCTTAGAAACAAGGTGTTTGCAATTGTTCCCGATTCTGCAGTTAAGTTATTGCTGATGCAGAATGAGTTAGGGGAGCGCAGAGCTAAATGGGTAACCATGCTACAGGAGTATGACATTGAGATCCAGCCCATGAGGCTGGTAAGAGGGCAGGGACTCACCCAGACCATGGCAGAGATAGGTCCTGAATTGTCTGTCTGTAATTATGACGTGGGAGCGGTTTCACCGGATGGTTGGTATGATGATATAGTTTATTATTTGCTGAATCAGCGAGCTCCTGATCATTTAAATGCAGTACAGAGGCGAGCCTTGAGACTGAAAAGTGATGGTTTCATGCTGAAAGGAGCCGTCCTATACAAGAAGAATCACGAAGGTATTTACTTAAGGTGCCTTGGAAAACAGGAAGCAGAGAGAGTAATAAATGAGTTTCATGAGAAATATGGCACCGGTCACGGTTCTGCTATTGCTACTACGAACCAGATTTTACGGGCAGGATACTACTGGCCTACACTATTCAAAGATGTTCATCATCATGTTCGGACTTGTCACACTTGTCAGGCTGCAGCGACACGGGAAAGGTGTGCAGCTCTCCCGCTCCAGTCTGTTATTGAGGTAAAACCTTTTGCTCAATGGGGTATGGATTTCATCGGCCCCATCAACCCACCATCTTCTGCTGGACACAGGTATATTCTCACCATTACTGATTATTTTACAAGGTGGATCGAAGCATTTGCTTGTAGGCAGTGTACATCAGAAGTAGTAATCGATTTCTTAGAATCTGCCATTCTCAATCGGTTTGGATGTCCTTTCGCTGTTGTGTGTGATAATGGTCCTGCCTTTGCATCTTTGAAATTCTCAAACTGGGCTTTTGATCATGGCATTGTTGTTAAGTTTGCATCTAATTATTATCCCCAGGGGAATGGTCTAGCTGAATCCTCTAATAAGAACCTGTTGACTGTTGTCCGAAAACTGTTAGAGAAGAACCCAAAGGATTGGCATACCCAGCTTAGGTTTGCTCTTTGGGCCGATCGTACTCGGGTTAAGTCCTCCATTGGTACCTCTCCTTATCATTTAGTGTACGGTCTGGAACCAGTTTTCCCTATCCAGCTTAAAATCCCAACTCTGCAGTTTATCAACCAGTTTTATGATGAGGGTGATAGAAGGGAAGCGAGATTAGCTGAATTATTGCATCTTGAGGAAAAACGGGATAATGCCCTTGAAAGATTCGCCAAACATCAGGGGGTAGTCAAGCGATGGTTTGACAAGAGAGCTAAGGTCAAAGCCTTTAGGATTTCTGACCTTGTTCTGTATTGGGATAAGCCGCATGATCAGAAGGGTAGCCATGGTAAGTTTGATAGATTATGGCTTGGTCCTTACCAGATTGCTGAAATTCTGGGAGATAATGCCTTCCGTCTGAGGACTCTCACGGGAGAGGACATGCCACTGCCTGTTAATGGGTAGTATCTTAAACATTATTTCCAGTCTTGAGCTGTTCTCAGCTCCTTGCCCTGTAAATAGTTAGTTAGGTTGCTTTCTTTGCTTGTTTGTTTGTTTTGGTTCGGGTGGGTTTCCCTTTCGCTTTGCTGGCTTTGTTTGGTTAAAGTAGGTCTGCTTTGGTTTGTTTGTTTTGCTTTGCGTTGCTCTTTCTTTTGGTCTTATCTCCTTGTGGGATTGTGGGTGCATCTGTATGATAATGGTGACCAAGCAGGTCCAATGTTTCTGATATTTCCCTTACAAACTTTAATATTTTTTCCAGAATGTTATGGTATGAATTCCGTTACCTATGTCACTTGTCCTTGTGGTAAGGCGAAGATTTTCTGGTCACTCTGCACAGGAATGTATTGGGGTCTTATACCTTTAATCTTTAAATATACCTGAAGTCGTAAAAGACCCTTATAAGGTCTGGACAAGTGAAAAATCTTTTTCTGCTCTAGTGCCACTGTGGTTCTCAGCCCTGAGTGTGAACTTCACTGTTCACAGGTTGAATAAGTTGAGTAAAAAGAAATATTCGTAAAAAAAAAAGAGAAAAGAGAAAAAAAAAATAAAAAAAAATGGATATTGAAAATCTTGAGGTCTCGAATCAACCTCATCAGTGGGATTCAATATCTTCCGCCGTGGCTAAGGGGACGCTTCTGGCCGGGCAAGAGCTATGTTCAGAGGATCACAGCCGATAACCTCGCTCTGGCTATGAACGCCGACCGGCAGCCAGGCTCTATCCAGCTACTTTTAGGGTCAATCTTTACGTGACTGCCATACCAAGTCCGCCTCTTTGCAACTGAAGGTAGGTAATATATGCATGTGCACACACTTAGACCCTGATATAGGAATGTCTGCATGGCTGGGAGTTTCTTTGCTTTAACTTAGGGTGGTGGCTAGGTATCCGAGTTGAAACCAGAACTTCTGGGTTCTTGATTCCAATTTGTCATCGAAATGCTCAGGAGCATTTCCCCAGCAGAGTCGCCATTTGTTGTGCAGTTTTTGCACACACGCCCCACTGGGAGTGGGGACCCTTTTTTTTTGGTGTCTTTGACCTTTGATTTTATTGGATTTATCATTTTAGGGTCTTGACATGTTGGTCTTGTTTGCCGCTTCTTGCCTTTGGGTTAAATTGATTGAAATTGAGTTTAACCGTTTTCACTGATCCGATTTTCTCATTTCTCGGCGATTTCTCCCATTTCCGCTTTGTCCGCCTTTCGATTCTCCATTCGGCTTCTGTCTCGCCCGTCCGCCGATTTTCCCGATTCGTAACCTGACCTCCCTGATTTCCTGCTTCCGTGATTTCCGCGGAACTGTATTCCCGCCAAGATTCGGATTCTCCGAAATTCCACTTGGGGCACGGGTTTCCGGACTTGTCAGAAACGTCTTTTCGCGCATTAATGGCTGAGGTATCTTGGTTCAGACGGGTATAAGGGCGAATTTAGGGCATTTTCATATTCATTCCAACTTCGATTGCTTCCTTGTTTTCTGCTCTGGCGATTCAGAACTTCCGTTTGAGCTTTGAGGTTTGATCTCGGTTTGTTTGCGCGTGGATTGCTTGAGTGTTGCTGCCAGTATCTCGTTGCTTGGACGTGTTGTCGCGTGGATTGATTTTCTAAGCTCGATTTCTGCTCGTCTTGATCCATGGTATGTATTCGTCGCCTTTCCGTTAGCTTGCATGGTGATTTGGGGTTTTCTTGTACTGGGCATTGTTGAATTTTGGGGTCGGCTCATGTTTTGACTTTGGGTGTCGTATTTATTCAGTCGGGTTGATCCGTTTTTTATTTGAAGCCCATCTCTCGTGCCCTATGAGTTCCGTTTATCCGCTTGATTGCATATTTACACTTTAGACAGAATTCTGGGTCGTGTTGCTTAATTGTTTTGGGTGCGGGATGTGTTACCATGCGAATTTAGGGTTTTCTTGGGGTTTTGGCTAATGCGATGATTTGATCTTGTGTTTGAATGACTTTCGCCTCATTTTATGTTGGCTTCCCCGTCCTGTGAGGATTAGAGGGCTTTTAGGTAAATCCCGAACTGATATTTTAACCCTAAAAGCTTGCTCTGGTTTTAATGGCGGATGTGTGGTTGTTCGATTTAGGGCATCGTCATTTTAGTATGGGATCCTTCCTTTGAGTGCTTCTGAGCGTTGGACACTCTTTGCATATTCGAGTCTGGTGATTGTCGTCGGTTTTGGGTTCATTCGAGCTTTGATATTGAAGATCTTGTGGTCGCTCCCGTTTTGGTGCACGTTTTGCCATTTTTCGGGTTTCCGAGGCTGTCGCAGAATTTCTGGTCTCCCAGATTTTCCCGGTTTCCTTTTATTCCGCGGACAGGGTTAATTTCCGGTGCATTTGATGCTGTCCGCGAAAGTCCGTCCCATTCGGATTTTTCTGGATTTCCTGTCTGATTGCATTCTTTTGTATATTTCGATGAGAGGATTGATGGAATGATTGTTAATGCCTATTTCTTGATTGCCAAAGAGTAAAATTGATGATTTTCCTTTGATTTCCGAACATATTAATGATTTACATGGCTAATAGTGCTTTGGTAGCAGGAGTCCGTCTGGGTCGGATTTCTCCGGAATTCCACCCCGAATGTATTTTCCCGGATTATACGATTTTCCCGGATTATTTGATTTCTCCGGATCTCGGAAGATTGGCAATTGGCATTTGGTTTTAATGGATTTGTATGATGTATGCTAACCTTTTGGATGGATATGAGCTTAATAATTAAATTCTAATAATAATTCTTGGATGTGCAGGCTGAATCAAGCAAAGCTGCTGTTGGGAAGTCCAAAGGTGAGATCATACCGAAATCGTCAGTGTTCTCCATCAATAACATTCTGGTGTATCAATGATGAACTGCGGGTTGAGCACGCATTGGCGAGGGGAGTTCCCTCCGGCCGGTCGGTATTGCAGGCACGATTTTTGGGTATTGTGCTGGCGTGCGCCTTTGGCTTGCGAATGGTAGTGAAAATGCTGAGGGCGTTATTTGAAATTTGATCCGGCTTCCATTGCCGGAAGCTTTTTCGGCATCTTGGGATCTCCCCTCGATTCTGCGCCTAAACAATAGATATGGCGAGAATGTTTTGGAAGGAAAGAAGTTCACCATGTCCTCCTTTGTTATATATATACTGGCCATCTCTTATCCCTATAAGGGACTGACTCCGGCAGGAACTATTGGACAGGATATTATCTATGAGGTCTATCCGGAATTGCACCTCGGGCACGGAGATTATAGGAGGGCCAATGATGCCTTCACTATGCACATTACCCGGACCCTTCAGAATGCGGAGCACATCAGATTGTCCGATGGGGCTAGGGGGTTGATTAAGAATTATGGGGCCTGGTTCATCCAGTTCCCCACTTTCACTTATCTCCGGATTGATGGATGCCCCGTTGCTCCCTATAGATTGCCCAGGTATCCCACTGACCACATAGTGCTACTGGAGGTCGTAAGACAAATTTGTGAGTTCGATACGGTGGTGAAGAGGGAGAAACATAAAACTAGTTTTGGAGGTGACTTCCCTCTTGGGATTGGCGTAGATGTGATGTGTCCTTCCATTCAATCAGCTCACACTGCAGGTGAGGAATTGGCCGCCTATGGATTCTCTTTCCATTCAAAGAGAATGAATTTTGACATCACCGGAGGGGCACAGAAAAGGGCTACCCGGGAATACAGGCACAAGGAGGACTTGGAGGACTACTGGGTCAACATCAAGGATGACCTTGATGCACGAAGGAAAAGGTATTCCCGGCTGCCAGTAGAGGCAATTAGGCAGTACAATGTGAAGCTGATTCCAGATCAGCTGGAGGATGATGGAAAACTGGTCCAGGACCATGTCTATGAACCCATCAAGGATAGGTCAGTAGCGGATATTGACTGGAATGAGCCTGAGGTGACAGAGTTGGAGGACTTAATGGCTCCGGTGCTAAAATATACCTTTGCTTGGATCCAACATGAGGTCTGGGTGTTGGAAAATGCCGATGTTCCCCTCACTTTCGACCTGATGGGGAATCTCAACCCCATGTCCACTTCAGAGGAATCCGGGGAAGAGGACCCCAAAGGGAAAACAGCCAAGGCCTCTCCTTTCAAAATCAAGGTCAGAAGCCCTAAGGGGACTCAACCTGCAGCAAAAAGGAAACCTATCGGCAAACGCAGGTGGAAGACCCTGACTATCAGCAGGTCCTCGGACGAGGAGGAGGTGGAGAAAGCTGAGGAGGAAGATGTTCCTCCACCGCCCAAGAAGGCCAGAACTACAAGGGTGGCGAAAAAGAAAGGCCAAACGACTTCGGAAGATGAGCCTCCGGTTGTGGATGTAGAAAGCTCCGGAGGGGAGAAGACCAAAGTATACACAAGAAGATCCAGAACTCCGTCCCCAAAGGATGCTGCACAGCTAAAGGTTTCTTCTCCAATATCGCCAACCACTGAACAGGACAAGCCTGTCTCTCCTCCACAGGGTGTAACAGAACCGGTAAATCCGGATGAGCAGGAAATCAGCGGAGAAGCAGAGCCGTTTGAGGAAGGGGCATTATTCAGTGAGGCTGCCGGGCTCGAGGTAGAGACAGAAGAAAGGCACACTTCCCCTTTGGTACAGTACGAGGACTCTCCGGAGAGTGAGAAGGGCCGCGGATCTCCAGAACCAGAGAAAATCATCCCCGCTGGAACTCCATCGCCGGTGCTTCCTGAGTTGGGATTTGAGGAGATGGACCAAGGTGAACAACCTCCAGAGAAAGATGATGACAAGGCAACAGAAGAAGAAAAAGTCGAGGTGGCGGTAGCAGAAGAGGAGAAAGTCACAGAGGACCCGGGGAAAACTGACACAGAAGGAATCCGGACGGACCCTGTAGCCCCGGACTAGTTAGAAAAAGAAATAGCAAGGAAGAAACAGGTGATAGTGGAGGACACTCCTCTCGACTGGGATGCAATGTTATCTCAGATTGGCAAGGGGAAAAAGAAGAAGGCTGCTAGGATAATTTCCCGGGTGGAAAGGGATGAGATGCATAACCGTGTAGTCCACATCGCCACCCCTGTTGCAGATAAAACAAGAGAAGAGGTAGTAGGCCAGGATTACAGTGTCCAAACCATTAACCTTGGGCCGGCTTCCTTAGAACAAGACATTGAGGAATTCGAGGGGTCAAGTGCTGTGATTCTGGATAGATTGAAGAAGGAGACTCAGACAAAGAGAGAATTGAAAAGGGAAAATGAAAGGTTGAGGAAAAGCTTAGAAGAGGTCATGAAACCTCTACAGTCCCTCCATCCGTCCTCCTCTTCTACTCCCAGATTTCTGCCGAAGGAAACAATTTCTGGCATAGAGAAGATGAAGGCTTCCACACAAGCTGCCATAGACTGGTTAATGAGTGTTCGGACACAAGGGGATGAAGCTATTAAGGAGATCCTGTCTGTTGGCAAGGATGCAGTCCAAGGAAAAGAGCTGGTGGAAAGCATCCTTTCTCAGGATAAGAATGATGTTGATTCCCTGCTGCTGAAGACAAAGATTATTCTGGGGCATGGCAGGGAACAATTGGGCAAGGATGGAATTCTTCCCTCTTCCAGGTTGGATGAACCATGGGAATGGTTCGAAGCATTACAGATCAGGCAGGGAGCCCTGAAAAAGATAAAGAAACGAAGAAAAGCCATTGATGCCGACCTTACTGCAATCTATGATGGTTGCATTGCATTTTTTGAAGTGATGACAGGGAGGAATAAGATGGCTCCCAAGTACCTGAGTTTGGATCAATTGAAGGAATGGTGGCATGAGGTTTATGCCCCAGATTCTGATGAGGTTGTCACTGGCCATATGCTTGATGATGCGGCTACATATTTGGCAATAATAGATAGATACCTGACCAGCAGAAAGGATTGGAAGGGGACCATTGAGCGGTCCAATGATGGGATTGAGTCAATTAAATGCCGGCTCAAGGTTTTGCCATTGCCACCCATTGCTGAGCTGGAGGGAGTTTTCTTGAAGGTCCAAGGGTCACCAGCGCGGAGAAAGGACAAAGGAAGCAGCGGTTAATGTTTATCTCGAGATTTGTGCTTCCCTATTATTATAGGGCATGCATTGGACCGGATTTCCTTGGGGATTGTGCCTTGGCCGACTTGGATGATGGCATTAAATGTGTGCCTTAGTTTGTTTCCTTGGCCGACCTGTTTTGGCGGTTTTTATTTTTTGTAAAATGTTTGGCTGGGCCGACATGTTCTAAAAAATTTGATAAATAGGCATTTTTGCCTTATTGTAAGGGACAGTTCAGAAGTTTTTGATAGTAGAGATTAGCAAGAGCAATAGTTAGAGTTTTAGAATTTCTTAAAGCAGATATCATATTCAGAACAGTTGAATTGTTGCAGCATTTGATGATTAATACAATTGAAGGCATTGTGGTTTTCCTGCTGAAATCCTTTGTGTTACCTCATCTTGCATGGTTCTTTTGTTCTATCTTTTACATTGCTTGAAGATCTAGGGTTTATTATTCAGAAATAAATTAGTTTAGTTGGATAAATGGTGTATGTGATTTCATATTTGGAATGTTGGTAGCTATCTTTGGTCTATACTCCCAGTAACTATCTGATTGTAGTAGGCTGGTAAAGTCAACCTGGACCATATATATTTAAATGTGCTTAAGTTCGGTTGTAGATGCAAGTCTATGATTTGAAAAT
>VDFB02069693.1:0-22551 GCA_007258455.2 Sequoia sempervirens | reverse complement strand
AAAAGTTTATTAGATTTGAGCTGCATAATTTGTCCTTCATAAGCTTTGATAATATTTTGTTGAAGATGATCAGAGATCTCCCCTAAGTGCTAAATAAATGAGGTGATGTGTTCATCGCTTTCAAAAACTTGCCAACTCTGATCATTATTGGGGATCGCTGGTTGAATTAGTACTCATACTGAATGTTCATTATCTATAAGGTCAGAGATAGGATCAAACTAAGCACCAATCATGGCAATGTGATCTACATTGCTATTTTGACCTTGGGGAGTAGTCTTGATGTTGAAAGCTTCAAAACCATCAATCAGGGCCCATAATCTATGCCAATAAGATCTCATGCGGATATTCCTTGCCACGAAAAATTCTGTGGACTTAGTTGACTACTAGTTCAGAATCTCCAAACACCATTAATTGCTTTATTCCCATTCATTCCACCAGGCTTAAACCTTGAACCAATCCTTCATATTCAACCTCATTATTTGAACATATGAAATGAAAGTTGAAAGACCTCAACAATTTTTCATTTAGTGGGGATATTAGATATATCCCTGCTCTAGCACCCACTTTGCTTCTTGCTCCATCAATGTATAGTGTCCAAAGCTCATTTGGTTGGCTACCTTCAGAATCTTTGCTGACTTTCACAAGCACTTGGTCTTTGTCATAAATTACATAGGTTCCCAATCCTATAGCATGATAATTGCCGAAAGGATCATTGTCCATGTGTTCAATCAAAAGAGCATCTTCTTTGTCATTATGATCTCCACTCACCCTTTCTTCCTCTAGTAATTCAACACAATACACTTCTTGCTTGGTGATAGAGGTATGTGCGGCTTCAAAATTGATGAAGGCTTCATCGGCTACATGTTTAGAATGTAAAGCCTTTGATTTTAACTTCATTTTTGCGCCATGTTTGGTCCTGAGTATCAAATGTGATCAATCCAAGGACAGGTAGTTTCCCACCTTTGAAGTAAATTCTCAGGATAGATAGAGGACAAACATAGGAGGAACATCTATGATCATAGTGTCTTGTAGCACCGTGATACTAGGGCAAGTGAATAGTGTTAAAGGAAGTGCTTTGATGACACCTATGGTCACAACTTTATTCCCATCAAGCTACATTACCCCTCTTTTCATAGGTTTGTAGCTAAGTCCTAAAGCTTCAGATATCTGTTGAGGCATAACCATGATACTAGCGCCAGAATCAATCATAGCATTGTGCAATAAATTCTTTCCTATAATGAGATTCAAGAAGAGGGGTTGAGGTTTTAACTTATTCCTGTCACTGGCAGGGGATTCCTTTGTATTGTTTGTAAGGACTTTAGTTGGTGGTATTTGATAAAACAACCTCCAGACTGGCGACCTTGGTGCTGGCTGGACCCCTTCCTGAAGTGCCTTTGTAATAGCTGCCTTTTTTTTTGGGATGCATAGGAATGTCCTGGTTGAGACACATTAGCTGGGATGATTTCCTTCAATTGCTATACCACATTAAAAAGGCAAGACAAGCTTGGAAGGTTTCGGCCATTGGTCCTTGCTATAATAATTTCCTTCCCATGGTTGGAGATGCAGACAAGAAGGGCTGGAAGTACCTGTGAGTCCATTGGAAACACCTTGAGTTACAATAGTCGGGCTAGATGGGGAACAACTGACTCGCTAGTGAATCTTCTCTTTGAGCGCATATTATAATCAGATTACACTTGTGGTGTTTTGGGTATGAACGCGTCATTAGCAAACACTATTTCTTCTTCCTCCATCCAGGATAAAAGTGCATGATTAGGAGCAATATTAGACTCTTGTTCTAAAGACATTCCTTGCATTTGGGCGGTAAGAACCACACTCTCCATTTGTGGTGAAGCATACATATAACCTCCATGTTTTGTTGTCGCACCTTGGTTGCGTTGCTCCGCCACCTTTTTTGCTATAATTTGCCAGCGCGGATAGTTCTTGGGTGTATGGAAGCACCATATATTGATACTAATAATAGCATTGTTCTGCTTCTGCGGGTTAATTCCCTACTCAGCTTGGAAAATGTAGTCAAGAGATAGGCACCGCATATCATTTGGTTTGTAGCCTGTCAGTTTCAAATAATAGAAATTTTTCAAAAGGGGATCCCATTTTGCAAATCAAGATCCTGATTTTAAAAAAATGGGATCTTGATTGGTAAAAGATGGGATCCCGATTCATTTTTCCCAATTTCAATATTTTTCTAAGGTGTAAGCATCCACCTTAAGTTGACTCAACTTTGTGCTTTCATCCAAAAATATACCAATTTTTTTTTGAGTAATAATAAATAAAATTAATGAAATATGATTCCTCACCCCAAAAAAAACTTCATAAGACCATAAATGTCAATATAAGCTAGTTGAAATGAATAATGAACATTTCATGCACTACCTTTTTATAATTTCTCTCTTATATTTTTATCTTTAACACATTATTGAAAAAAATATTGTTAAATTCAACCTTTGTTACACCATAACTAATTATTTTTATGTTAGTAGATTCAAACTACGAAAGTTAAAGTGTCCATAACTAAGACTCTACAACCAACTTATTTCCTCAAATGCCATATAATTGGTTAGAATGTTCCTGTGTTATTCATAATTTTATTGAAACATTCTACTCACTAACATAGCTACAATTGTAAGAATAATATTTATTTAGTCCTTATCATAAATTATACATTATATATTTTTAAACACCTCCTTGTAATTAATATCATTAAGAAAATTTTATACATTAACAAATGGACATCTAGTTAAAATTTAGATTTATTAAAATAAAATGAATGGATCCCAACTAAAGTGTAATAGAGGAAGTAAGAAAATTAGAGGAAAAAGGTGCAGTAGAGAAGAACTAGAGAAAAAAATTAGAAAAATCATGGAAGTTGGCATATCCATGGTATCATAGAAAAAAATCCTCTTGGAATGGTTTTGGGTTGTACCAGTAGATGGGAGATCTAAGAGTGAAGTTTAGGGAGTTGAACTAAGATATACCAAGGATAGTATGAATACCTAAAATTAATAATAAACATTAGGTGAAAATAAAATATCTCTAAATTTGAAACCAAAACATAAATATATATCTTTATTTATTGAAAATAATTCTCTAAACTATAATATTACAAGGTTAAAATATTTATCCTTCTATACAAAATGGGCAAGTTATTGGATTTCAAACTCTAAGATTCTACAATGGTGTGACAAATAGTAGGGGGATAAATCTCTTTAAAATCGTTTCCTAGGAGGATTTCTATGGTAGATTTTTGAAATCCAAAGAAAAAGGAAGATATTGTTGGAGTGTAGTTAGCACTGAGAGGGGGGGGTGAATCAGTGTTAACAAAATAATCAATTCTTTTTAAAATAATTTGATCATGAATGTACTTATGCTGAAAATATAAAAGAATAAACAACAAAGCAAATACTTTTAAAAAATTGACACAAAATTTTTCTTGAGTGGAAACCCTCCTAGGGAATAAAACCACTCGAATGTGGCCTCACTGGGCTTATCTAAAAAAATATTCTTTGTACAAAGCCTCACTAGAAAAATTTTCTCACTGACAATGGTGCTATCTTACTGATAGTCTTATAGTGCTATCTCACTGATAGTCTTTTTTAAATGTAGTATAAACACAGAGTTGATCTATGTTTCATTAATCATACATTTTGTTCTGCAATGACCTCAGAATCAGAGTTACAAAATTCCAAGCCTCAAAATAATATATTTCCCTTCTGAAAGATAATTTGTTCCTTTCAAAACCTTTCATTCATAATATTGAATGATCAATTCAATATATATATATATGTTCTCTATTTTGAAAAAAAAAATTGTTTGAAAACTGTATGAACAACTCCCACATAAACCGAACTTCCCTTGCTAGTTATAAACTTGTCAAGAAAAAAAATTATGAGAGAATTGTATATAACTGTTGTTTTTAACTGTAAACATATATCTTCTTACAAAAAACTGAATCATAACCCGTCAGCTCAAAACACAAAGTTTCTTGCTAAGAAAACCTTGAAGATAATCAACAAATAACTATCACATATCTTACAAAAAACCAACACCATTAATCAAAGATGAATAACAATAAAAACACAATAACCCACGATACATTTGAATAAACCTACAAACATCAACAACAAGCCTGACAAGGGTTTATTTACAATGAAACACAAGTATTTACAACTCAGGGTAAACACTAAACAAGCAAACACAACTACTAAAAACTGGTAGGAGACCTGTTATGGACTTAAAAGAAAAATTACCAATTTAAGCATGACATAGAGATTTTGATTTTCTAGAACAAACATAAATTAGATGTTTTAAAAATTGATCATTTTCAGCTTATACAAAAACTCAAGTAAACACAACAAACCCCAATCATAACTAAATGTTGTCAAGATCACCAAAAACACACACTTAATCCATACTATTCCACATCGACACAAATAAAAACAAAAGAAAGAGAAAGAGTACACCTGGAGTCTGAAGAATACTCTCGAAGGATTCTTCACCATCATAATTTTCTCTGCAACTTCTTGTCCAAGCAGCTGACAACCTTCTCTTTTCGCCATCACCATGATGAGGGTAACAAACCAAAACTAACAAATGAATCAACCATCGAGTTTATCAAAGCCCCATCAAAGCTTTCAAATACAACATAATGATATTTCATGTCCGAGTAATATGATGGGAATAAATCCCACAAAATAATTACCACCAAGGATACAAATGATTCTTGTAGGTTTGACTTAAAAAAAAAACATTATCATTACTTCCTTTTATCATTTGCCACTTTTTAGATGAATAATGATGCCTTGAATAAAAATTTCAATATGCCCCATTATAGAATAATATTTTTAGAACCATATTTCTTTATGATATATATAGCAATGCCTCATTTAAGAATAAAACCTATATCACTGCACTTTAGTAAAGATGCCAATAGATATGCAAATGAACATTACAAAACCAAATGCAGGATGAGGATCAACATAGATATATAAACAAATGCACAACTGAGGAAAAACACCATGTGCACAACCCGTATCATCAACCTTAGTGTATTGACATTAATGCCAAACAACACTGAGGGACAACATATATATTAAAGGGAGGGCCATATTGAATTGATGAATCATGCTTCTATATGAAAGATTGAGAACATGATTTAAATATATTGAAACATGAACTTAATGAAGTCCAAATGTGGCTAAAGCTTTATAACTTGGTAGTCAAATATTGGGAAGTAGAAACCATAACAAATATTTGAAATAATATTGGAACACTTGTAATGGAAATTTAAAAGACCAAAGAGGGTGATTTTTGTATCTAAGCTTGAATTTATGTAAAGGTAAACCTAAAAGAACCATTGGTAGAGGAAATTAAAATTTGGTCTAAAGCAAGTATTTAAATGAAGAAAGCGGAAAAAAAATCATCCTATTAAGATGTAAAACATGTATGTTCCTTGGATATTTGATGGAGTAATGAATGACAAGGAAAAGTACAAGAAAAGAGATCAAAGTTTATTGGATATGCACAAAGAAGACTCAAGTGAAGGAAAGGATGGTTCTTGGAATTTCCTATCTAGAATTGAAGGAAATTAAGAGGGAACTTGAACACAATAATATTGATAGAGAGAAGGCTACACGAATAACAAATTTTTATATTCCACCTATATTATTCTTCCTCCATAGGATTATGAAATAGAAAAGTCTCCTTATGAAATAGATCTTGAAGTTTATGGAATAAAAAAATACATATTAGAGGAGTTCTTAGGTCTAGATTATGGAGGAGATGAGAAAGATATTATAGAAGAATGAATCATCCATGGAAATTTTTATTTGACCTCCCATTGTGATTAATCTAGATGATGACATTGATATTGTAAAGATTGATGAAGAAGTGCATAATGTGTTGAATACATTTTTTTCCTCTTCTATGAGCTTAAATGAAAAATCTACTAATAAGAGTATTGAAATTCATGCTTCCCCTAGCTTGGCAATTGTTGTTGTCCCTTTGGCTAGTTTTTCACCTCTCATTTATACCGACCGAGATTGGGATGAATACGACCTGTTCTAGGTTGATTCACATAAATTCCTTACTAGTCTTTTGATTTATTTGATTTTTCATATTCCTTTATGTGATTGCATGTGCGTAATGTGGTCCCCCATACTATTTTGTTTGGGTGTGTGCAGGATAATCATGTAAAGAAAATGCCCTTAAGTGGCAATTTAAAAAAAAAAATTAGAGTTAGGAAACTTGACATAAAAATTTGAATAAGTTATTTATATTATTTCAAAAATATGTATGAATAGAATATATAGAAAATTGAATGTAGTTTCCTAACTACTAGGTTTTATTTTTAAAAAATTCATTTGGTGAAAAATTCTTGAAATTTCAATGTAGTAGCACTTAAATTTAAGGAAAAAATAAGAATTAGGTGTATGTATGACCACCCTAACCACAATAAAATGATAATATTTTTTTATAATATTTTAGATGCAAATAGAGGACTCATTTCCCAATGTGATGCATATTTTTTTGTAATTTTTTTCCTAGTAAATAAATTTTAATTATGATTTTTTTATTACAACATTTAAAAAATATAAAAACTTGTATGTCTAACCACCTTAACTTGGTCAAAACTTCATGAAATTGAATTTTTTTCAATCCTATAGTATGCAAAGGATAGAATGTGATGAATGTTTCATATTCAAAAAAAGTGATACCATTTGAAAGCTATAAATATTTTTCAATCAGCCTATCAATTAGGACTTTAGTCATAATTCAAATAGAAAATGAATAATAATTATTTATTAATTTCAAAGTAAAGCATAATTTATATTGGTAGAAATCTGAGAATTTCCTTTAAAAACCATTTTCGTTCCATCAATTTTGGGTAAAAAAATGTTGTCAGCCACATAGCCATCATATCACCACTTTTTGGCCAATCATGATCTTGCACATACCTATTTGATGTAGCTCTTTTTTTTTCTGCATTCCTCTATATGTAGCTGCATTCTTTTATATGTTATAAACCATTATATTTTCATTGGTCTTTTGTTTTCTTTTTGGGGATGATGCAACGTGTTGAGACATTTAGGTCTCCTCCATGTTGACTTGAAGGATTTTTTTTTGTTTTCACTCTCTATGTGTCATTCTTCTAGTTCTATGGATATTTGGGGATTGATGACAATTCTACCCTCTATGACAACATTATAACAAAGATATACTAACCCCAGATCCATAGAGATCCCTTCTGTATTTTTGTGGGAAACCCCTCCTTCCTTTTTCATGATGTATCTCTATTTCAGGAATGCATGACTTGGAATAGGGATTTTCGAGTAAGTTGTCATTTCTTGTGATTGAACATTGGCTACTTTAAAGAAGATTCTTACAACAATGGTATTAGTAACCACTTTAAAGTGGGGGCATACATCGCTAGCATCCTTCAATATTTTGCATATTTCATTGTGTGATATTATTTTTCTTGTGATATGTGCTTTTACCGGTGGTTTCATTGGGTTTCATGTCCTCCAAGAGTGTGATATTTTTAAGAGTATAATTTTCCATAGTGGCATGATACGAAATGAGGCATCCCAAAAGTGGAAATTTGATATTCTTTGTGTCCTCTCTTAGAGAGATTAAGAATGGTGTTCCCTAAGAAGAAGACCTTACATGAATGAACCAAGATCCCCTTGAAAAAAAACCTACAAACATAACATTCATAAGTTCTTAGCATTGTGGTGCCTTATTGAAGTTGTCAGGAGGATAACTTTCATATGGTATGGGAGACTTATATAATTCTCTAATTTTCCACCCTTTTGGGGTACTCACCTAGTGGACAGCTTGAGGTTCAACTACCCTAGATTGAGCACATGTGTCATTTGCATAGTGGACATCGAGTTCTACTTGTAAATATTTTTGGACAAACAACTTAGACCTAGTCCACACTGTGTTGGATAGATTTTCAAAGCCTGATCCTTTCCCCTTTTCTCATACAAACAACCACATTCCACACCGCATTGGGACAATTGAAGCTTGATCCTTTATTTTCTTGGTCTTTGATAGTGTATGATTGTGTATCTTTGTCATTGATGCATACATAAGTGTATTGAATGTCTACTTTAGTGTGAGTTTGACATGGGGGAAAGCTCTCATTAAAGTGGGGGAAAAATGTAGTAACAGAAAAAGTATCCCATTTCCCTTAGTTCGGGAATGAATAATTAATGATAAAATGGACTTAATTGTGTGTTATTAGGGTGTTGTAAAGTGTTTCTTTACACTTTCACACTAATCTAAGGCTTTATTAATTAATTAAGGTTAATTGAGCTTAATTGGCCCATTAAATTAAAATCCAAGACTAATTTGTTGCATTTTCCAAGCGATAATACCCGACACTCATTAATAATATTTAACAACACTTAATTTTACAAGAAATGTGTCCTAGGCTAGTGACCTAGGACCCATTCACCACTTGGTGAATGGGTCCCCACTAGGTCCTAGGACCCCCCTTTGGCATGTTATTTCACATTCCCCAAAAATTATCCTAGTTGAGTATGCTAGGACTCATTCTCCCTATGCCGAATGGGTCATCCTTAACTTAGGAAATCCCGTTTGGGATGTGTTTTGGGTGAGATTTTAATGATTTCAAATCCAAGATCTGATGTTAGCTTGTGCTATTTGAATTTCAAGATTTAATCTTAAGTTATGTATAAACATAAGGCTATTTCACATAGTTTCATAACTAGATTTTCATAAGCAATCAAGAGTACTTTCACAAGAGCATTATAGATCATTCCCAAGAATTAAAAAAGGTATTAAAGGGAATATTTATAGAGTTTATTGCAGCAATCAAAGATCATATCATCATGTCAAAGGCATAGTACATCATATATGTTGTTGAGCTAATATGTTGATGTAGCATTGGAGATCCTATCCAAGCATTGATTCGTATCAAAGTCTACGATCAAGATCTACATTCATTGAGGCAACTTCATGCAAGATTTATTATTTTTACTCCAAGGTTCAATTGAGGATTGGTGAGGTGTAGCATTACATTGTTCATTCATCTTTAATTTTATGCATTATTCAATTCAAGGTTTAATTACCAAAATGGGGTTTGACCAAGGAAAGCCCCTATCCTCTAACAATCAACACTTTATTATCCTTTGGTGTGTGATTTTAATTTTTAAGTTGAAGATCAAGTGGAGAAAAAAAAATTTCAGAGTTACAAAGTTTTTAAAGTTGTCGTCTTTCTTGCAAGATCACAGAAACTAAGCTACAAAATTTATTTTTGACTTTTGGGAGTTGAACACCTAGAATATAGGAGTTCAAAAATTGAAGAATAAAACCAATAAATAAGTTTTCTAGAGCCCTAGTAGGGGCCCATTTTCCACTGGCTGAATGAGTCCTTAGTGAGGCCTGAAAAAACACTTTTTCAACAAGGTACACATAATTTAACATCTTAAAAATTACCTTTTTACTATTATAATAGTTATGCTTGTTTTTTTATTGTTAATTATACATTATATCCCTAATAATTGAGTGAAACATAAAGCCAAAAAGTAGGTGTGTCCATTTGGTTAATCCCATTTGTGATACACCCTCTTTTTCTATGTTTCATCTAGAACTTGAGATATTTATAACTTGTATAATTGTGCAAGATTATAGTTACTAGACTCTTCTTATTTATTCTAATGATGCTCCCCATGTTGTTTTGATTTACTTAAAATAGTTTAATCCTTACTTGAATGAACCTTTTAACTTAACCACATAAAGACAACAAATGTGTTTTGATAAACCAGATATAACCTTGATATATTGATTTAAATAACAAGGAAAGATCAAACTGGAGACAAAAAGATAGCATTCATCAATTAAATTCAACAAACAATTGACACTAGAGTTTAACCACCAATTATATCTTCTTTTCCATTAATTTTCTTCAAACATATTGCAATTTACGTACATCATAAGTCTTCTCCTTTCAAAATATATTCTACCACTTCTATTTCTCTATCTATCTATATCCTAAAATGCAGTCTTATTTTCCCTTTTATAAGTGTATAAGGGAAGTGACAACCTTCAAACCATTACTTTTCCAAACACATTTTTAATTTCCCCCCATTTAACATAAATGAAAAAGTACTAATTAGAATTTCTTGCACATCTTTACATAAAAGCAATATAAAATAAAAAGTTGTAAGATGTTGAATTCCAAGGTGCTTGAAGGACACCTGTAAAGTATGTTAGTCATTGTAAGGTACCTATGATCATCAATTTGGAAAGGTCCTCTCTCCATGGTAGGGTATCCAAGGCTGGGTACTTTACTATAAGGCCTACTCCTCTAGGGGAGCTAGATATGTCTACTCTCATCTAAACACTGTATAATCGTTAGACCACTTGTACTCCTGAATCTCTGACATGTTAGCAAGGTGACTTATTCATCTGATATCTAACATTCCTCTAGCCTCTTTAATGAATTTTGAATCTCTCAAATCTAGTGCAATCATCCCATTCATAATCAAATTGAAACCATGAATGTTTATATCCTGATCATGTTCTAATTAAGCAATACAATTTGAAACAATTTGGTTGAATTCATTTTTCCAATCATTAAAATCCTAAAAATTAGTTGATCATCTCCTCCAAGTATTTTTGCTAAAATCCATTGCTTGATTGTATGAAATGATACCATTCTTGTAGTGATTTTATGGCTTTCCCCTAATCCATACTAAAATTCATCTAGTGCCATCTTCAACATTCTTTCTATAGGCTTCAAGGTTTTAAGGGAATCCATACTTCTTTGTAAAACCTTACACAATTTTTTCAATGTATGGTGAATGGGCTGTGATTTGGGTATGTGCAGGATAATCATGAAAAAAGCAAGCCCTTAAGTGGCGAAAAATTTAGAAAATTCAGATTTAGGCAACTTGACATAAAAATTTGAATAAGTTATCTATATTATTTCAAAAATATGTAAGAATAGAATCTATAGAAAATTGAATGTAGTTACTAAACTACTAGGTTTGTTTAAAAATTCATTTGTCTGTACTTAAAAATTTCACGTAAGAGTATTCACTTTTCAGTGTGAGGGTTGACAGAAAGGAAAGACTGACTTTGGTTCATTATTGTAAATGATAATATTTTTTTATAAGATTTTAGATATAAGTAGAGGACTTATGTCCCGATGTGATATATATTTTTTTTGTAATTTTTCTAAATAATTAATTATGAATTTCTTATTACAACTTTTAAAAAATATAAAAACTTATATGTCTAACCACCTTAACTTGGTCAAAACTTCATGAAATTTATTTTTTCTTTTTTTAATTCTATAGTATGTGAAGCATAGAATGTGATGTTGTTTTAAGTTCAAAAAATGTGATATCATTTGAAAGCTATAGATGTTTTTCAACTAGCCTATCAATCAAAACTTTACTCATAATTCAAATAGAAAAAGGAATAATAATAATTTATTTAATTCAAAGTAAAGTGTAATTTATATTGATGGAAAGATGAGAATCTCCTTTAAATACCCTTTTCATTTCATCAATTTTGGGTAAAAGAAAGGTCGTCAGCCACATACCCTACAAATACCCATCATATCGCCACTTTTTGGCCCACCATGATCCTACACATACCCATTTCTTAAACAAAGGATCCAAAATAGGAACATTCACCTTTATCTATTCTAATGCTTGAGACAGAGAGGTATAACATTCATACACAATTTCTATCTTGTCTACCACTATCTCAACTCTGTGCTCCAAAACCTTCTCTAATGTGTCAAAAATTTGTTTCCTCATCCCCTTTTTAGTTTCCTCATTAAGTTTCTTCAAAATTTCAATTTCTTTCTTAAATGCATTCATTTTTTCTATGGAGATTACATCTATACTAGTTTTCTGACCTATGGGAGGTTGATAAACTACCATTTCCATGGTCTAGGAAGAGCCTTCTCCCTTTAATTATTTTTTCAGCTTCACATTTTCTATGAATAATCTATTTACTTCATCATTCATATCTTTTTGTGCCTTTTCATACTCTATAAGCTTATTTTCTAAACCTCTGACAACTGGTTGGGTAAACATAGTAGAATGCATGTTCATAGTAGTTGCCTCTGGGTATGTGTAGGATTATGATGGGCCAAATTTGTAGTGATATGATGGGTATGTGGCTAACAACTATTTTTTTACCCAAAATTGATAAAATGAAAAGGGTTTTTAAAGGATATTATCAGCTTTCCACCAATATAAATTATGCTCTACTTTGAATCTAATAAATAATTTTATTCATTTTCTATTTGAATTATGACTAAAGTCCTGATTGATAGGTTGATTGAAAAACATCTATAGCTTTCAAATGGTATCACATTTTGAATCCAAACATGTGTCACTCTATGCTTCTTGCATACTAGAGGATTAAAAGAAAAAATGAATTTCATGCAAGTTTTGACCAAGTTAAGGTGGTCAGACATACGATTTTTAATATTTTAAAAGTTGTAATAACAAATTATAATTAATTATTTACTTGGAAAAAAATTACAAAAAAATATGCATCACATCAGGACATGAGTCCTCTTACTTATATCTAAAATATTATAAAAAAATATTATCATTTTATTGTGGTTAGGGTGGTCAGAAAAACACCTACTTTTATTTTTCCTAAAATTTAAGTACTACTGCATTGAAATTTCAAATTTTCACCAAATATATTTTTTTCTTTTAAAATAAACCTAGTAGTTTAGAAACTACATTCAATTTTCTACAAATTCTATTCTTACATATTTTTGAAATAATATAGATAACTTATTCAAATTTTTATGTCAAGTTTCCTAGCTTTGATTTTTCTCAAATTTTCACCACTTAAGGGCCTGTTTTTTCCATGATGATCCTGCACATACCCCTCTAATGTAGGTGTTTCCTTAAGTTTCTTGACCGTTGCACTCCCTTTCATTTTTTACACAACATCCAAGAGCTTTGGCTTTACCGTAATTTTTTTCTTTTCCTAGAAGGCTAGTGTTTCAATTTTTGGGTTATACCTTGTTCCACTTATACCTACCTCTAAATAAAACTTAGCCATCATCATGGGGTCTTCTTGAATTCTCACTTGATCAAGTAAGAACACATTTTTTAACATCTTAGGAATGATCAAGATATTTATTTTCATAACCATTTTTCTAGCTTCTTGTGGGATAATATTAATTTCATCAATTGTAAGTTCACTAAAAGTTTGAGCAACAATTTCATCATCTAAGATTCATCTGTACCTATTTTATTGTAGTGTAGGAAAATGTATACCCTTGCATTTTCACACTTTTTCGGGCCCACCTTGCTTTATTTATGCTTCTTTATGGCTTAATTGGCCCTATTTTGTATCCACAAGCCTAATAAACTATATAGTTTTATCACAAATCCTGACAAACCTCAAAAGATAAATGATAATTTAATGTTTCTCTCTATGTTGCACTGATTTTTGGAGTGGGACTAAAATGCCACCTAGGGTTTTCTTTTCCCTGAATGGATCTTAGGACCCTGATATTGAAAATGCCTGGAAAGGTTCCTTTTTGGATTCTATGCCCCAAGAATTGAGCCTCAACACTAAAATACCACATAGGGCGTCTTATCCTCCTTGGCTTATTTTTGGGATTCAATTTGAAATTTGGGTGGGATTTAGCCTCCTATATTTAATGATCTCATATGCCATCTTGTTGTGGTTTAATTTTGAGATATTAAGCATGAATAAGTATAAATACAAGGTTCCCTCTCTCATTTTCTCATAACAAGATAACAACCATTCAAGTATGCATTCCTAAGGAAAGTTTATGCATTCAGGAGAATCTCATCAACCATTTGAATTCACCATCAATATTTAATCATCACGTCAATTTAGTGCATCGATTCATGTTGTTGAGCCAAGATTGTGGTTGTAGCATTGAAGATCTATTTGCAACCATTGTTCACATCATATTCCAAGATCCAATATCTACATTCTTCATTGCCACTACATGGTAGATTGTAGATTTTGTTCACAAGACATTATACAAGGAGATAGCATTTACATATTTCATATTTCATGATTCATTTCATCATTTGGTTTAATTACCAAAAAGGGACTATTTAACCAAGGAAAACCCAGATTCACTAACAATCAACAAGTTTTCCCTCTATTGTGTGTTTGTATTTGTGGATCTAGGTTGAAGACATGAAGATCATTTGGAGTGCAAGATTGAAAAGTTGCAAATTTTCATTTTCAAAGTTCTCATATTCATGGAAACTCACCTACAGGTCAAATCTAGAACTTTTAGGACCTCTTATCTAAGAAGAAGCAAATGCAGAAATCAACCATCAGGACCATATTTAGAGACTTTAGAAATTCAAAACTAGACTAATATGCCACCTAGTGCATCTTATTCCTCCATAGGGTATTTTTCAAAGATTATTCAGGATTCTGTTTCAACATCCGAAGACTTCATATTTTCCCCAAAAAATAGCAACGGGACTAATATACATGTCACTCTAGGAATCTTAGTCCTCCATAGCACTTTTTGACAACTTCTTTGCATTTCTGGAACCCTCACAACATTTCTAGACTTCCCAGGTACAGATACCCTAACTTGGTATATCTTAATTTCATCATTTGTACTCATTTTTTGACTTGTATTACTAGGTTTTTGTCAGTTGAATAAATAGAAATGTCTTTTCCAAGAATTTGCTTGGTGGTGAACCTCTAAAATATGAAATAAACCCCCTCCTAGGTCCTCCTCATTGAGAATTGAATCACCTTGTGAAGTTGCTAGTCAATCCAATTAGGACTCCTAGGACAATCCTTGAATGATTTGGTTGGAGAAAGGGTGATATCTTTAGGTATCCATTTTTCTTCCCATCATTTTGGTGAACTCAACATTTTGGAACATTCATTTTTTGATTTGAAGCCCATTAAAATCCTAGATCTAGGTTGCATTCATTCTTACATTGCATTTTGTACTAGTGAAATTGTATCTAGGGTTTCTAATATTTAGTAAAAGTGCATGTAAGGTTTCTCATATTTATATAAGTGAAAGTGTATATAGTTTTCATTTTGGATTTATTGCATCACTCTATCTCATTGAAAAACTAAAAAAGTGCATTTTCAATCATCCTAATTGCATTTAGAAACATTGCTATTACATCCAAAATTGAAAAAAATTCATTCACTTTTGCATCCAATTTCTTGTGACTAGTTACTTTTTCTTGCATTCATTTGCATAAGTTTTTGTTTCCAAAGATTAGGTCCCTAGGTAGGTAACTTGGGAACACTGTTATCAACCCAAATTTCTCTAATTTTTAGCAAAACATTCTTATAGGGACTAAAACACCCTTGGTGGTGTCTTAGTCCCCCTCTAGTTTTCTATTGTAGTACCATGTCCAAGTGATTTGCTATTTGTTTCAACTTCTAAAACCTTCAAATTTCATTAAGAGGACTAAGATTCCCTCCTTGGTATCTTAGGCCCTATGCAATTTCAAATTTCAATTTCCAAGATCTGAATAAGAATTTTTGTGCTTCCATTTTCTAGCATTGGTTATTTGTTTCAATGGATTAACTTTCTATTTCATGCATTTTACTAAATCTACCTTAAAGTGATTCATTTCATGCATTTCTAAATTCCAAATTTGTATTTACAACATTTCATCTTTTAGATCATTGCATATTGTTATCAACAAATTACCTTTCTTCCAATCTAACAATTGCATTTAAACATTTCACTTTAGGTCATTGCATTGCACTTTCTTTACTTTTCCATGATAACATTTTTTCTTTCAAGACATGTGGCTTTGATATGATTACAAATTGATTGCATAAATGAGTTCAATTTAGGTTATACCAATGAGGTCAATAAGAAACATGTTAGTCATCAAACCATTGACACAATCCTTAATATTTCATTACCCATTGGCGAGGACAAGTGTACACAATCATAAAAATCATATTTTTTCTTCTCTTGATACCTCTCCTCTTAGTGATGAAGGTATCTTGGTGAAAGAAGATACAAGCATTAAGAGTATTTATTATCCCTATCCTCGTCCCCTTTTGGAAGACATTAGAAAACAAGAAGATGAAATTATAGAAACATTTATAAACATCACCTTAGCTAGTCTTCGTTCATCCCTTGATTGTGATGATTTTTTTAGCGAAAGAAGATGATATAATAGATAACCATGATTTTCCTTCTCCTAATATCCCTTCTCGATACAAAGAGGATAGGTTGATGTTAGAAGATGAACCTATCAAGAGTCATGAGAATCTTTTTCCTCCCTTCCCTAATTCTCCTACCATTTGCAACAATCTATTTGGTAATCATAGTTTTCCTTCTCTTGATGCCTCCCATACTTGCGATGAAGTTGTAGACATGCACAATTATCATTATGCACTTATTTCACATTCACCCACTCATTAAATTAATCAAGCTCATCAAATCCATTCACCACGTAAATCAAGACTATTTAATTCATCCCTAAGGTTATTCATTTACATTAAATAAATCAAATTCTCACATCAACCTTTTAATTAAATAAACAAAACTTTATTTAATTAAATCTCCAAATGCAAATAATTCCATCCCTCTTTGATTTAAATAAATCCAAATATTTGAGTCAAATTGGTCAAACTCACTTAAACATCATTTAAGCTAATTTAATCCTGATTAACCTAAACTAACCACCCATCACCTCCTCTAGCTTTTCCTGCTTGCACCAATAAAGCATTTTATTTATTTATAAAATCAACATTTTCCATCAACATGGCATCTTTGAGGAATATTCCCTCAAATTTGAATTCAAAAGCAAGTGGACATGTACATCCAACAAAACATTTATAAGCTCTTACATGGCTCTTAAATGTCCCTTGCACAAGTCAAACTCAGTATTAACTATCAAATTCAAATTTGAAATCTCCCTCTCTTTGGAACATTGACTAAAATGAGCTCATCCTCAAGCCTATCACAAGTTGAAAAGTGGTCTCTTCTCATTGGTGGATCTTTAGTCCCACATCCTCCATTTTTGGCTTTCTTTTATCACTTTTGGCCATAAATAGAGGTCTCCTCTATTGTTCAAAATCTCCACAATCTTTCTATCTCATCTACAATATCATGCAAGGTCACTCTCTTCAATGGAGAATTGATTTTGTCCACTCCATATCTTAGCATTCCATATCATATTCAAATCATTTTTATCATGGAGATTAAGCAAGGATTGGGAAAGGGCTTCTTTCCACATAAGCACTAATCCAATATGAAATAGGATTTATTTCATGTTTTATATTCTTTAGTTTACCTTGTAATTTGTTTTCATTTTGAAACATGATTTATTATTTCATATGGATGCTTGATAACTTTCTATGTTTTAAAGTGCTAATCATGCTAATGTGTGTGTGTTAGTTTTTAGCCATTTGCAGATTTTCACCATCCACACAATCTACTTTACAAAATCTAACCATGGAATGTGATGAATATCTTACAAGCTCTCCTACTAGGGTAGCTGGTATATCATAAGAGAATGAGACCTTAGAGAAAAAGGATAGTCACAAATAATCATAACAATCAAATAGATCCTTCTCCTAATATCCCCACTATCAATAAACAAGATAATCTAGCCATTGATAACTTCCTTACATGTGATGAAGTCATTTTAGAAAAACCAACCCTTCAATGTCAAGAACATTTGGTTTGTAGTTCTCCTAAATGCTCTCCTACTAGGGAAGATATAACAATGGAAGAAAATGAAAACATTGACAGTAGTAATTCCTTAGATGAAGATGGTGAAGTAAAACCTTAGACTCCTCTTCACTAAGAGATCATGAAAATGAGGATAAGTTTGATGAGGTTATGCACATTAGATATCCCTTGGAGTATTCTTCGAAGCCTAAACTTATCCATTATCCACCCTCATAAAAACCACAAGTTCAAATAAAACTTGTCCTTATCCTTGAACCACTTAAGAACAATGTTTCACAGCAACTGAGTTACAATACCGTTTTTCATATATACAACACTAGGAGCAATCCACAACCAAGACAAGTCACTTCAACATCCCTCCCTTTTCCTAATCCTATCTTTCCTAGTGCCCTTCATTTTCCTTCACAAAGTGGAAAGGAGTATGATCTTGTTGAATAACTTAAGAATACTCCTGCAAAGATATCCCTCTAGGACTTCATTCAGAATTCACCTAATTATCACACCATGCTTCAAATAGCCTTGCAAAAAGTTGTGGTTCCCTCTAGTACAAACCTGAATGACATAGCAGCCATGATTCAAGGAATGAATATTGATATTATTCTCCACCAAAGTGAGCTCCCTGCTTTGGAAGTGCAAAAGCAATATAATCCTTTCATGATCATATCTCAATACAATATGAAAGGGATAAAACAAACCCTTATGGATAATGGCTTAGCCTTAAATGTTTGTAGTGTGAATCTTTTGGATAAGCTTGGTGTTGATAAATTAAAAATTCAATCTAACTCTTTATCTATAAAGGAATTTGACAGTGTGGGAAATAAATTTCTTGGAGTGATAACTTTACCTATTATAGTTGGAAAGGCTACATTACAAACCCCTATTCATGTTATGCCTCATGATCTTTTGTATAATCTTCTTTTAGGCAGAGCATGGATTCATGATATGCATGTTGTTCCCTCTACCCTTCATCGTATCATGAAATATGTCTATAACAACAAATTTTATACAATCAAAGCTGATCCTAAGCCATATAGTTGTTTGAACATTGAGAAAACCAAGGAAAACCCCATGAAAACATTTAACACTAATGACACAAGTGAAACCTGTGCCACAAAAAGAAAGAAAAACACATTGAGGAAGTCAAGAAGCTATTAGAAGATGATTGGGTTCCTTATATTTTGAACATACATTCATGGGAGAATACAAGATCATACACAAACATTTAGACAAAGGAAAAGAAACAAAGGTAATGTCAACAAAAAATTCAGACGACCCTTCAAAAGCATCCACCTTAACCACTTTAGAAGAAAAAGAAAATTTCACAACAAAATTTGATGAAATTAATCATGAGTAACCACCTAATCCAAAAGAGATGAAGAAGCTTTATGGAAAAGGTTATGAACTTATGAAACAACTCAGATATAGTGGAGAAGGATGTGGTGCTAGAGAACAAGGTATTCGTGTTCATATAGAGCCTTACACACAAGAAAAGACTAGTGGTCTTGGTTATTGTCCTTTGAAAGACACAAACTAGCCTTCACTTAATATAAAAAATATCACAAAACATCATTCTAAGCCAAATTTAACAGTGGTGCATCCTAAACTCATAGACACTAGTGGCCTTGATCATTATCCTTTGCAAGAAATGAAACAAACAAAGAAATCCTTGCTTAATGTAAATGTCATCACACAAAACACTAATTCAAATTCATTATATTTTACACCCTCTAGTAAAGGAGAGAACAAAATATCACAATCTAAATCATCTTATGTATGTATGACACCTTGTGCTAAGTAAGAGATATCGGGTATGTGCAAGATCATCATGGAAAAAACAGGCCCTTAAGTGGCAAAAAAATCAGAAAAATTAAAGTTAGGCAACTTGATGTAAAAATTTGAATAATTTATCTATATTATTTCAAAAATATCAAAGAGTAGAATATGTATAAAATTGAATGTAGTTTCTAAACTACTAGGTTTATTTTTTTTTAAATGATCTATTTGGTGAAAATTTGAAATTTCAATGTAGTAGTACTTAAATTTCAAGGAAAAAATAAGTAGGTGTCTATTTGACTACCCTAACCATAATAAAATGATAATACTTTTTTATACGATTTCAGATATAAGTAAAGGACTCATTTCTCGATGTGATGCATATTTTTTGTAATTTTTTTCCAAGTAATGGGTGAATTTCATGATTTTTATTAAGAATCTTTAAAAATATAAAAATCGAACGTACAACTCAACCTTTGGCATCAAACTTCAATTTAAATCTAATTTTTTTTTTAACCTATAGTATGTGGAAGGCAAGAATGTAACACAAGTTTCGATTCAAAAATGTGGATACCATTTTAGGCTATTAGATGTTTTTTCTAATCAAAATTCTATCGCTTAGGGGAACTGAAATGCACCAACAGAAATGATTAATAATTATTTAGTAAATTCAAAATAAAGATACCTATACATGGGTTTATAAATCTCATTTAAAACCCTTTTCATTTCATCAATTTTGGGTAAAAAAAATAGTCATCAGCCACATACCCTCCAAATACCCATCATGATCCTGCACATACCTATCTTTGTCGCAAAATAAAGCAACATCCTCAACTTTTGACCAAGAGAGGATCTGGACAAGACTCCTCCAAGATCATTTGATCTCTCTTCCTCCAAGAAAATGAAATAAATTTTACTACAAGACTTCATTTTGTGCATATCATAGAATTCATGGTCATTCTACTAATAAATATATGGCTTTGAGTAGAAAAAATCAACATCTTAAGGAGTTTGGTGTTCTTCCTTATCTGGGGGCAAATAATTCCTCTTATTGATCCATTGTAGTTTTTTTCTTTTTCCTTTTCCTTATCCTTTATGGTGTATGTTGGCAATTTAATTATGGCTCCATATATCATCTGCATGTGTGTTCCTTTGTGCCTATGTTGGTTTGCCATCGGATCTCAACCTTTAAAATTACCGTACTTTGACTACTTTCATCCCATTTTAAATAAATGTCGTATACTACTCAAACTCCTGATTTTCGTGTGGTTGGTTAGGCATGTGCAAGATCATCATGGAAAAATAGGCCCTTAAGTGGCAAAAACCAGAAAAATCAAAATTGTGGGCAACTCAATGTAAAAATTTGAATAAGTATCTTATATTATCAAAGCGAAGCGTAAGAATAGAAATATGAAGCTAAATTTAACGGTTTCAAACCATTAGGCCTATTTTAAAACTATTTAGTGAAAATTTTAAAATTTAAATGGAGAAGTATCTTTAAAATTCTGCAAAAAACAGGTGCTTGTCCGACCAACTTGAACCAATTAAAATGATAATATTTTTTATAATATTTTAGATATAAGTCGAGAATTCCAAGTCCCCATGATCACATTCTTTGTAATTTTTTTTTCCAAACAACAATTAATGGATTTTGCCATAAACCAAGTAAATATAAAACCTATGTTCCACCCCAAATTTAATCCTTCTATCAGACTTCATGAACTAAATTTTTTAACCTATAGGCAAAACATAGAATGCAGACACATGTTTCAGATTCAAAAAATGCATACCACCAGCTTTGAAATATGGTTGTTTTGATCAAGCTTATCAATATAATCTTTGAGTCATGGAATTCAAACAGAAAATGAATAATAATTATTTATTAAACGCAAGTAAACCATAATTTATATTGTGGAAACCCCAGAAATTCTTTAAAACCCTTTTGTTTCTAATTAATTTTAGTTAAAAAAAAGGCCAAACCACATACCCATCATATCACCACTTTTTGGCCAATCACGATCCCGCACATACCTGCTACTTTAGTGTGAGTTTGAAGCAAGTTCATCTTCTCACTAAAGTGGGGGCTAAATATAGTGTATAAAAATGCATACCCTTACATTTTCACACTTGTTTGGTCCCTCCTTGCTTTATTTATGCTTCTTTATGGATTAATTGGCCCTATTTTGCATCTACAAGCCTCATAAACAATATATTTTTATGGAAAATATTGAAAAACCTCAAAAGATAAATGCTCATTTAATGTTTCTCTTTGTGTGTCCTTAATTTGTGGAGTGGGACTAAAATGTGCCACCTAGGGTGTCTTTGTCCTCCATGGGTCTTCGGACCCTGATATTGAAAACACCTAAAAAGGTCCCTTCTTGGAGTTTGTTCCCTGAGAATTGAGCCTTGGGACTAAGACACAACCTAGGGCATCTTAGTCCTCCTTGGCTTATTTTTGGGATTCAATTTCAAATTTTGGCGGGATTTAGCCTCCTTTATTTAATGATTTCATATGTCAGCTTATTGTAGTGTAAATTTAGGATATTAAGTGTGAATAAGTATAAATACAAGGTTCCCTCTCTCATTTTATCATAAAAAAATAATAAGAGTTCAAGTATTCATTCCTAAAGAAATTTTATGCATTAAAGATCATTTCATCAAGCATTTGAAGCCGTCATCAAGATTAAATCATCATGTCATGGGCTTATTGCATCTATTCATATTGTTGAGCCAAGATTGTGGATGTAGCATTGAAGATCTCTTTGCAACCATTGTTAACATCATATTCCAAGATCCAAGATCTACATTCTTCATGGCCACTACATGGTATATTTCATATTTTCTTCACAAGACATCATACTGTAAGGTGATATCATTTACATATTTCATATTTCATGATTCATTTCATCATTTAGTTTAATTACCTAAACTGGGTTTGGCTAAGGGAAACCCCAATTCACTATTAATCAACAAGTTTTCCCTCTCTTTGGTGTTTGCATTTGTAAATATATGTTGAATTATTGAATATCATTTTGAGTGCAAGTTTGAAAAGTTATAAATTT
>VDFB02069692.1:0-19603 GCA_007258455.2 Sequoia sempervirens | reverse complement strand
GACCTATATTTTGATGAGATGGTGGACTTTCTTATGGATCATGTGATGGACATTATATTTGGACATTTATATGATGTTCCATAGCCCTTATTTACATTATTTGTTCATGTGATGGATGATGCACATGTGTATGTATGTGATTTTATCATGAATGACTATGTATGTATATGTTGATGATGATTTACATGTATGTGTATATGAATGATTTTATTTTGAATGATGTTGATGATGATTTATGTTTTATGCCTATGTGGATGACATGGATGATATGTATGATGCCTACCATTTGTGATGCAGGATGTGATGAGTGATTTTTGATATTATAGGCTATGGGTATGGGCCTAATGAGTTGTGATGCAGGTGGTGATGTATGTTATATATTAATGAAATGAATTGATGATAAAATAAACTTGAGATACTTAGAATAACCAATTAAGATTAATCGAAACAATTTAAAATAAATATGAGATACTAATGCACATGGGAAAAAATGTAAAGTATGCAATGAATTGATAAGAAAATAATCATAAGATGCTTAGAATAACCAATGAAGATTAATCTAAACAACTTAAAATGAATATGATATGCCAATGCACATGGGATGAAATGTAATGCCATGAACCTAGAATGTGGGATGGGATGCTATTAAATTCCTTACAAACACTAATAGCTAAATGAAATGCAACATGGACATGAGTGTAAATAAGGGCTTGCATAATGATGGAAGTGAATGGTAGGCTGACTTTATTTGTGGATCATGCTTGTTTTAGCTTATAAAATGAAGGTAGGAAGGGTGTGAAAGGACGCTTGTCAAGAATCGTAGGTATCCTGAGAAGAAGAGAGACGAAAGATGAATGTTTGCACAACCAAAATCATAGGTCATAGGTTAGGAATAAATGCAAGGCAACAGAATGGAAAATGAAATGCAATCCTAATGTTATTTGCCATTTTCGGAGCACTAATTTTTGCTATAGCATAAGACACCAAACGCCAAGGTATGTGTAACCAAAGAAGATTAGTGTCTAATGCATAAAACAAACACAGCAAAAAAGAAAGCTATCCCAACACTCCAAAGTCATGATGACTTTGGTCAGGCCAGGCATTGGGATAACCACAAGAACAAAAGGATGCCCCAACGTACACTAGTAGAATTTGGAAAATAAATGACTACGTGACTAAAAATTTTAGTTACATGACTAACACTAGTAGAATATTGAAAATAAATGACTAATTTGGTCATTTATAAGTGACTAATTTGGTCATCGGGTAAAATCACAACTAAATGACTAAATAAATGACTAATATCAGACAAATAAAAATGACTAAATAAATGACTAATATCAAACAAATAAAAATGACTAAATAAATGACTATTACTCCTCTATTCTTTTTTCTTTCAAATTCGATCATAATCCATAGAACTTAAGCCCCCCTCATGGGACCCCTACTTAATGAATCATTAATGTTTTTAACTATGATTTGAAGGCATGTCATGAGGGCATGATGCATAGAAACCAAGAGACTCTACTACATAAAAGGAGGTTTTAAGAAATTAATTTAAGACAAAATATTAGTTTTGCCTTAAATAAATATTTTATATTTAAATTATATTTTAAATTAACAACCTCAAGTTTCCACAGTCCATGATAATTAAGTGTTCAAGTTTTTGGATTTAAACTGTGTGAGTTTTTTAAATCAACGTTTCATATCACACTCCATGATCCATCATCAAGATGATTTGCATGCAATAAGAGAGAAGAAAAATAGAGTGATATAGCAGAATTGGAAGGATAAATAGGTGAGGAGAAGAGAGGGCTAGAAGATAATAGGCTAAGATTTGACAAATGAAGAAAAAATATAATAAAATGAATTAAAGCAACTTACCCCTCGATAATAAAATAAAATAAGAACCAGGAAACTAAAGAGAGGATATAAAGAAAAACAAAAAGAGAACAATGTAATCAAAGAACCAAAGCAAAAGAATAATTAAAACATTGATCAAAGAAATAATTAACATTATATATATATCAAAGAAATAATAAACAATATATAAATATGTATATAGTTTATTTTTTCTTATATATATAATATATATATATATCAAAAATTAAAAATACAAATTCAAATGTCTTAAATTAATTTTCTAATTGTCTTAAATTAAGAAAATAAAAAATATATTTTTTCTAAAATAATTTTTTTATTAATAATTGTAAAAGATTTCTCGATTCGATTGTGTGTTAATTTTTTGCATCAACGTTTCGGATCACACTTCGTAATCCATCGTCTGAATGAAAATTAGAGCACAAGGATAGAATGAAAAGATGTAGACCAAGACAAGCATAAAAAGGTATGAGAGGGGGAGGAGTGAGAAGGAGTTGCGCATGAAACAAGGCACAAGAGGGCAATAACTTGACAAGAGAGAAATTCATAAAAAGCACACAAGAGACAAAAAGCAATAAACTTGATAAAATTCAATCAATTTAAAAGAAAAAGAAGGAAATAAAATGAGGGCAAGCACAAAAGATTGCTCAAATAATGTCAAATAAAAGAAATTAAACATTAAAGAATCAAAGCAAAAAAAATATATCATAATAATAACATTTAATAGAGAGTCAAGAAGACCACTAAAAAGAAAATAAGAAAAAACCAAAAATTGAAAAAAAATCAATTTTATTAATCCAAAAAACAACCTAAATGGTTAATGAAGAGAAACTAAAAAATTCAAAATAATAAATAAGAAAATAGAAAAAAAGAAATACACACAAAAAATGCATATGAAATATTATATATATTTGATAATAAACTTGTATTAAATGTACAAGCCTAAAATAAAATGTATTATCAAAAATACATCAAAGAATCAAAGAAAAAAAATATAACATAGTGATAACATTTAATAGAGACAAGAAGACTATTAAAAAGAAAATATGAAAACCAAAAATTTCCCTCCATTCGTTTTCCCTCCTCATTCAACATGAGTTTTCCTTTTCCCTCCATGATGGCATCGATCAATAGCAGGTTGTGTGAGTTTTCCTTTTCCCTCCATGATGGCATCGATCAATAGTAGGTTACATGAGTTTTCCTTTTCCCTCCATGATGACATCGATCAATAATAGGTTGCATGGGATTGACAGGCAGAAAAGCCACCAGTGGTGGTGTGCTTGAAGTTGAGTCTTCTATTGGAGAAGCCCACGATCTAGAGGATCCTAAGCCACACACTACCCATTACACTCTGCCCATTGCGTCCACAGGTAGTTACTCATTCATTAACACACAAACACTACTTTGAAGACGAACTTCCATTGAAAGGTTTCATCAAAATAAGTTGTATTTAAGAATAGACTTCACCACAAACATCATTTTTGGAAACATTTCACTTCCTTGTCTATGCCTCCACATTTTCATCTATGTCTAGTAGGGCACTTGTAACTACAACATATGCCAAAAAGTCCCTTCTATTATGCTTTAATGTATGTCCCTTCATTATTACTAGATATCTGATGTAGTGCACATTATTATAGTGCAAGCCTATTTTTTAGATTGTTTCATTTAACACTACCAATATTCTCCACAAGAACATTGACCCTGTTTAAAATGATGGAAATGGTTCACATCTCTTAAAACAATTTTTCTTGCAAGTGTTTTCATTTACTTAATTATCCTAGATTTATGTAAAAGAGATTGTTTCATAGCTGTTATCCCATTTAACCATCATACTTCCCTTTTGCTGCAGTAGACCACTAGACTCACTCTTCTCTTATACTCTGTCAGCCTATTATGAGGTTTCTCAGGCCTCTCAAATACATTTTATCCCTTCTCAGACCTACTAAAAACATTTCTTTGTCACTATTCAAGGTTTCTTTAGCTCTTATCTATGCTCATATTTCTGCAAAGTCTTTAGCATTGTCCCCACTTGCTTAGGACTATGTCCTCCTTAGTTACACCTAGCTTATTTAACCAAGGACGAGAGAATATAAACTTATCTACATCAATACATATCATCCACTAGAACTTTTCCCTAGCTAAGAAGTATGTAATAATGTATAAGCACATAAAGGACCATCAAAAGCTTGATAGTCTTCCATTTTAAAAACAACCCTCTCATAATTTTTTCCTTGAAGTTGAAAAGCTTCTTAATGTAATCCTTGAAGGAAAATTTGGGTGCTTGAGTGGGAAATAGAATATAATATTAGTAGTATCTTTTGAAAGGAATTAACTATTAGCAGTATCTTTTGAAAGGAATTAACTATTAGCAGTATCTTCTTAAAGGAATTAACTACAACTAATCATATCCAACTAAGACTCTAGATCTAGCAATAGCTTGTAGAATATTTGCACTAACCCCCTTTTCACTCTTCACGTATGGAGGTCAACATGATGACCATGAAGATCATGGTCCATGATGAATCTAGTTGGCAGAAGAACTAAGAAATATTCTAGAAATCTGTGTTGTTATTCTTTGATGGATGTCCCTTCGTTATTATTGGATATCTGATGTAGTGCACATTATTATAGTGTAGGCCTATTTTTCAATTTTTTTCATTTAGCATCACCAATATTCTCCACAAGAACATTGTCCCTATTTAAAATGATGGAAATGGTTCACATCTCTCAGAACAATTTCTCTTGCAACAATCTTGGAGATGAATTTAGATGCAGTGTCAAAATCAAAACATACTCGAGGGTTCTTAACAACTCTAATAGTTGTACCAGGGGCCATGTTTAAAAAACCAAATGCAATTGCTAACTTTTCACTATGCAATTTGATACATGATTGCATGTACAATTGTACAACACATTATTTGTCTAAAACATATGTACATTGATTGTGCTTTACAATAAAATTTAATCACATGAAAATTTTTAGATGGAACACATATTGTGCTACAAACAAAAATTTACATCCACAATCGCATAAGATTGTTTGACTCTAACATTGCCTTATGCAAGGGATTTCCAATGCTTTTGTTATTTATTCAATTAGACCTTCCTGTAATATTCTTCAAACTCCTAGTGGGAACCATCTCTCATTGCCACTCTTCCTATTGATATGAGTATGATCTATAAATAAATTCCAAAACTTATTAAAGATAAATTTAATATACAATTCACAATGTGTCCATGCTTGGTGCAGGAGTACCAACCAATTGGCATTTGAATTTTCTTGAGTTTGGTTTGATATAGGTTGTCTAGGATGTTTAAGGTCATTTTGTGTGTCAATAAGGCCACATTGGCCACTTGAATGTATTTAGAGATCATTTTTGAAAAACAATGTTGAAATGATGTAAATAATGCTCAAGAGAGCAAACTATGTAAATAAGGCTTATTATGGGTTTATGAATGGTTTTAGTGTTGGAGTCTAAGGTTTTTGGAATGAGGTCTGGTTTGAGAATTTTATATGGTATTGGGTTAGTTTAGAGGTCTCTAAGATGTTTTGAAAGTTTATGATGCAAAAAGTGCAAAATTGGTGAAATTGGAAAAGTTGTCAAGTTGTAATTGAAAAAAAATGCAAATTCAGGGATACCAACAGTCAGAAGGGATTTGTAAGTTGATGAGTCAGTTTGGAAGGATTTGTTGAGTTGTAAATGTGTAAATAAGACTCCTCCAATGATGAAAAGTTTTGTTGAAATATCTGAGAATGAGAACTAATAAAATATACCCCTGTTTCATTTGTAATTCTGTATTTTTACATAAAAAACTAAACTTACAGGAATTTGTACATGGTTGTACAGTTGTATTTTACTTAATTCACCTAGAAGACCATTGTATCACTATTCTAGTTTTCATTTGAAACTATATAGGAGGTGGTTCATTAACTTTGTAGAGTTTTATTGACAAAAACCTAGTAGCAGGTCGGGAATACCCTATCAAGGGTTTTGAAGTCTTGAAAGTTTTTTAAGCCCATTCCACAAATTTTCATCACTATATCTCTATGGAATGGGCATGCTGTGTTAGTTTAGGATGGTTGGAGGTCATTTTTTCTTTGAGTGGTGAGTTTTTTGGGGTCAAAACCCTGACTATCCTGATGAAAGTGTTGAATTAGAGTGTGAAAAAACATGGTTTTGAATGAGAGTTGAAAGAAATGAGTTGAGTGGAGGCTAGATGATGATTTTTTGAGTGAGGACAAACCTTTTTAGAGGTGTTTAATTTGGTGGCAAGTTTTTAAGAGATTGGGAATGGTGACTTTGAATAAACTCTATTATTAAATGGTGAAAATAAGGGTTCCTTGGAGCAGCAGGTAAAAGAAGGTTTGGAGGTTTAAAAATTGTTGAAAGTTCCTATTTGTTGGTTTTCAAGAAGGTTTGAGCAGTTTTCATAGGTTGGTGAAGAGTTTGAAGAGTAGTTGCTTTGAAAATAGACCTAATTGGTCTTTTAGGGCAGCGGTGTAGCTAGGTTTTGAGTGATTTGTTGAAATGAAGCCCTAGTTGATTTTGGAGTATGTTTAAGATGGCCAAAAAGAGTGTTCATATCAGTTATGATATTCTATAGATGTTGAGTGGATTGTGAGAAAAGTAGCAAAACATAGGTCTATTGATCTACTAGCAAAGGATAGGGTTATATAGAGAAAAGAGCATTGAAGGAGTTTTTGTATTTAATCATTGTTTGATTGATTTTGTATTGTGTTGTAAAGGTTGAAGACCATCCTCCCTTGCATCAATTCCCTCTCAGTAGCCCTTGTACTGCAATAAGACCTTGTGCATGGATTAAATTAGTACCTATTTCAACCTCAAAACCAAGATCAAATTAAGCTCCATATTTATTTTGTTCCTATATTATGAAACATAAATATGCTATTTAGTAGATGAAAACTTATGTGACATTATTATCTTTAGTCACAATGCAATTTATGTGTGCCCTCCCATGTTCATGTAGGCAAGAATGCATATCAATAATAACTAAACTATGAGATAAAGGCAATGTTGAATTCATAGCATCTCCATAGAAATAAGTATTTTAATTTAGTCAAAGGTACCATGAAGGTAGAAAAAAAGGCACCATAGGAAATCCAACCCGCAAATAATTTTTGCAAAATCATCTTGAAATCAATCTCCTAATTGCAATTAGCTTGCTTGATCACTAGAAGTTGGGTACTATGTAAACCTTTCACTAACAACCTTAAGTGTTTGACTACTTGTTGCACCACATCAAGGAGAACCATTTACACTAGAATCAACTTGTAACGAAGTCCCCATAACATAACCACTAGCAAGAGCACCACTAGAAGGAGCATTATTCATCGTGAATTAGAGAATTATATTAATAGTCTAACTTCTTCAACGTTTTATCTTGCAATTTTCCATTGGCCACATTGGTGTATGGAGCCACCTTGAATCATCTATGTATTTATTTACATTAGAATAGTCATCTCCTTTTTATACAAGGGACTTATTTGATTAGCCATTTTTGTCTGATCCTGTGGGTGAATTATTTACTGTGCATATTATGTGGTGCAGGAGCACCAAGCAAATGAACATTGCTCTAGGAGGGGTCAATATGTTAGATCTAGGTGTGGTGAGTCTTTTGTGTTCAATAAGGTCTTATTAGACCATTTACATGTATTTGGGGTGGTTTGGAGTCATCTTGAGTCATTTTGTGTCAATATGTCAAAAATTGCAAAATAATGCAAAGTTGTAATGCAAAATTGCCAAATGTTGTAAAAGGGAATATGAAGAGTCAAATTATCAAAATTTTGTTAGGAATCAAGTTATTTAGGTGTTTTAAGGTCCATTGGGACTATTTAATGGAATTTTAATTGTTTGGAGGGTCATTGGAGTCAAAAATGCAAAAATTGCATATTTTGTAACAATTGTCATATTGAAAGTGCAAAAGGTGGAACACCAACAGTCATGTTGGTTTACAAGGTTGTTGAGTCAGTTTAGAAGGTTGGATCTGGTGGGAAGGATATTAAAAAGTTTGTAGAAACTCAAATGCAAGGTTGATTCATACTTTTGTGAAGGGAAATCAAATAAAGTTCCTTGTTTTTGCAATTTTTTTGTGTTTTTCCAGAAAATTTTCAGTTTCAAGGCTCTGTACGGTTCTGTACGTTAAGTTATTGGTTTCTAATTATGTAAATTCAATGGGAATCAAAGCTATCTTAATTTTGGCTTTGGATTGAAGAAATTTCATTGAGTTTTTTTTATTTGGTGGAACAATTACTATAGGCGGCTGAAACTAGTGTTTTGAGGGTTTAAAAATACTAAAATAGGCCATCTCATCTATTGTACATGTTGTGGCTCGATGGGATGGCCCAGATAGGTTTTAATAGGTATAAATAGGGTGACTAATGAGTTTTGTGTGTAGGGAATGTCTTTTGGTTGGTTTGGCATTATGCCCTCGGTGGCAAATGGTGCATTTTTGGGTGAAATTGGGTGGTTTGAGTGAGAAAATGATAGAAATCTTGTGGGAAAAAATATATCTTGATCTTTTGAGTTTGTGCAGGTCTCTTATGAAGTTTTAGATGCATTGGTTTGGTTAGATAAGCCTTGGAAGGTTTTTTTTCAATAAACCCTTTTGCTTTGAATGTAAATGGAGGGTTTTGTAGTACAACATCATAGTGGTCATGGAATTGATGAATGAGGGTGGATTTTTTTGTTTTGATACATAATTAGTGACTGCCAATTGAGTTTGTGTGTTTTTCAAGTGTTTAGGAAGTACTTCCTTTGTAATTTTTGGCTTTTTGGTGTCCTAAAAACAAGGACAGTCTAGTGATTTTCAATATTTCTTCAAAGAAACCTCTTGGTATCCGTTGAGATGTAGTGTTGGGTTTTGTGGTGAGCCTAAATTGATTTTTGTCAGGCCTTGGTACAGCCTTGTCTAAAATATAACTCCATAGTGTGGTTTTTGAGGGCTACAAGCCTCTTGTTGGGTGTTGAGACAAGTTGAGTAAAAAGGTGTTGCAAAGGTTGATTTCTTGTTAAGATTTGATCTATCTGAGTCTTCCAGTGAGTCATCACCACCTTTCTTACATCATTATGACTTGTATTTTGTTATGACTTCCAAATTAATGTATTCATGATGACCTTTTGGTTTGAAAATGATGAAGGACTACCCTCATGCTAGCTGCCACAACATCCTCTATGCATGACTGGCATCATTGTTTATTGATACTCAATGACATGACTATATTTAGATGTATTATACTATCCTTATATACTCATGAGTCTAATACTGCATTCTTAGTGCATTGGATGATGATTGTTACTTGTTTTTTTCTCATTTTTTACCTGCAACTTTGTCTCATGGATATGCTTCTTTTAGAGCCATCAACATGTTATTGTCCTTTATGACTAGGACTTAGGGCTTTATGACTGAGAATAAAAATGTTGGTGTCATTGTTTTCTTGCATTGTCTTTCTAATAATGGAATTTCAATAAGTAATGTTGTCCTCTTGATTGCTACTGTCACTTGCTCATTCTTTTCACTGTCATGTCTTTGCCCTACTGTCATGAAACCATCCTTGTGATCTGCACTTTGAGGGTTTTTCACTCATCTTGCAATCACAACATTCATAAAATGGCATTCCTTTATCTCAATTATGCTACTAATGAGCTCTATGCTTTGGATGAGGGTATTGTTTTAAAAGTGTTTGCATACATACACACTTTTGGTCATTCATGGGCATTAGTCTAATTTATTTCTTTCTTTTTCATGCATATGTTTTAAAAGTGTTTGTGTACATACAATTAAAATCCTTAGTTAACGTTGTTAAGAACTTAATACAGCTTGACCTAGAAAATTGTTTTGAATTTGTAGCATCATCTAATGTCCTATAATTTATATTAATTTTGTGCATCTGCCCCAAAAGATAATAAATTTTGTATATTCTAATGTCAAACTGTTTTGAAGTCAATGCAACTTGCAAATAAGTTAAATTTTGTTCTGTGATAGGGTATGAGTCAGCTCAAATTAGAAGATGAAGTGGAAGATGATTTAAAATGTGTCACTGGAGAATTTATTAAAGATGGTGATAGTACAAATAAATTGAATCAGGTTTTACAACTTACAAGCTTCAATGATCTTGTATATGCAGAAGCATATATTACAGTTCATCAGTATGATATTGTCCTGAATGTTACAGTAATCAACCACACAAAGGAAACACTTGAGGAATTTTGTTTAGAATTGGCTACTATGGGTGATCTCAAACTAGTTGAATGACCGCAAAATTATACTCTAGCTCTAGATTCAAGCAAGCAAATAAAAGAAAACATAAAAGTGTCTTCAACTAAAACTGGTGTTATATTCAGTAACATTGCTGAGGAGACTACAAGTGTACTGGAACGCAATGTTGTTGTTCTGAATGACATACACATTGACATTATGGACTACATCTCCCCAACCACTTGCCCTAATGTTGCTTCTAGGAATATATGAGCTGAGTTTGAGTGGGAAAACAAGGTAAATCAAATTATTCTCTTGGGTGGGAAAATAAATTTAAAGTTGCCAGTAATTTTCTTTCAAATTTATATTGTACCAAATTTAAACAATAGATTAATCTAAACAATGACATATATACTCCCAATGAGTATTGAGCTTGTACTTTTTCTATTAGGGGGCTGTGAACATAGTTATTCATGATGAGGAGTTCCTAAACCATATTGTGCAATCAACAAATATGAAGTGCCTCACACCCCTGTAAGTATTTCAATTTTCTTAACTTATTTTATATTTTTAGAGTAATCTGGCTTGGTTTGCATTGCATTAAATATTGTTGAATGGTTCATTTACCACTGGAGAAACACAATATTATAGAAAATATTGTAATTAACCATTATTTTTTATATAGATCTGCATTGGATGGAGACTGTGGATTTTTGGCTACAAATCTATATGCAAAGAGTGTATTTGGTGAGGATGCTCTTGTGAATGTTAGTGTTGAGAAACAATCTAATGGCAAGTTGAGTGGTTATATCAGGATAAGAATTAAAACCCAGGGCATTGCATTGAGTTTGGGTGATAAGATCACACTCAAACAAAAGGGCTAAGTATGTGTTGATTGGTGGTTGCTTGACTTTTTCCTCTAGGTTTTCTGTAAGAAGTTTTTCCACATTGGTATCTTTATCTGCTTACAATTTTTGGTAATTAATAGTTAGAATTCTAACTACTCAAATTGGATGAGTGGTCATTGAATCCCATTGGTTGATATTTCAGAACTAGAAGAAAATTCTTTATGGTTGGGATGAGAATTATGATTTTGCAACTTTTTTTATCTGTTTACTAAATCTTTTTCCGCAGGTATGCTTTTGGGCCTTAGCAAAGACGAGTATGGTCATGTGAAATGTGGTCATGCATAGATCCTATATTCACCTTGTTTCTTTCTGCCTTTAGGGTTTTCCAAGCATGGGTGCTAGGGCTGGAGCTGAAGGTGGAGAACTGGACTTTCTTTGCAATAACTAATAGGTATAATATGCTAGTGCAGTTTTGCATTAAACACTTAACATAGCAACTTTTGTTTCTCTTCACAGCTTGAATGTTTAGTTAATTGAGAATGATTTTTTTTGAAATTTTGTTTCTAAGTAGTATTAAATGCTTGTGGGATTTCAAACATTGGTTTATGTCTCAACTTTGTTATTGATTATATCTTTCATCATTCAGTTTCAAGCCCTTCACACAATGGTTCAAGCCAATCCCCAAATTTTACAGGTTTGTTGAATCTATCATGTCATGTTTGAGTTTCACATGTGCTTTATCTACATATTCTGATTATCTTTCAAGAGGATACCTTCATAGCACTCTTGTGAGTAAGTTTTGAATATTTTGTTGTTTTTATAAGTTTTGTAGAGAATGAAATATTACTTTTAGGTGAATTGTAACAAACACCCACCATCATTTCAATGCACCATCAATCATAGAACTTTATGTTTAGAATTTAGAATCCATTTTGAAAAGGTTTCCATTCCATCATCATGTTTTGATATCTGAACCTATGCTTGTTTGAGTGTGGTCTACATTAATAAAATAATAAAAAGCATTAATTTGGGGTGCAAGTCTGACATAGCTAAACTTGGGTTATTATGATGTCAATTTATTTTCCTTGTTGCTAGGTGATGGCCAGCTAGACTAGGATGGATTCTATTTTTTCTAATATTCCTTTGGTTTAAGTTCAACATGACTGTCTTTTCTGCATTCATTTTCTAGAGCTAGATTTTGATATGGGGGAGAAGTCATGTGCCCTGCACGTATATCTCAAGAGTCGGAAGCATAAAAGGCAATCAGTTATAGACTTCAAGTTTCCACAATTCATAATGTAAAAGTGATTTCTTGGAAATTGTGATTTTCCACAATTTCTAGATGAGCACATTGCATGTGAGCTTTAGGATATTCAAGATTTCTAATCAGAATGTTTTTTCTTTATTCTAGATAAATTTTAATTTTTAACACTCTCCCAGTATCATTGCAAAGCCACTGGATATACATTTATAAAATGTAACTTTATCATATTACCCAAAGCACGAATTTGTTTCTTTCTTTGAAATCAGATAAATTTATTGTTAAACCATATCATATGTTTCAAAGTGCTTCACCATCCTAGTCAAATTATCTATCATGGCATATGATTTATCTACTTAAGATTCATTTTTGATACAATTCTATATATGCATGCCTAGAATGGGATTTATTGTGAGCTTTGCATAGTTTAAGATCTCTAATTTTCTTAGTACTACTTGATTAAATTATAGTAACAATGATGAGGGAATTCCCTAATAGAAAATATAAGGCACGATTTACTACAAATGTGCCCAAATGAAAATCTAGTACAAAGTTTTATTATGTGTTAATACAGTGCTATGTTGGGTCAAATTGTCTCTCATAGCTTATGGTTTTCCTTTCATGGAATATCTTTTTAAGTAAATTTGAGAAGATAACATTTATGGGTGTGATTGTAGGAACAAATGTGCAACATGCTTCAAGCAATTCAACAAAATGGAGCATTTGGTAGAACACATGAGATTGACCTGTCATTTTGGACATGAACCCATATGTGGTATTTGTAGAAAGCATTACAAGTTCTTTGATTCACTGAGGGAACATCTTGTTGGTATGTTTGACTGCATTCATAACCTTCATCTTTTTTGTTTTTAAATTTCTTTTCCTAGTGACTCGAACCTTTTTTTTTGTGTTGGAATAAAACATAAATAGAGGGATGAAATTCAAGGGACTAAAAATAGTCACAAGGAGGGTGGAACATCCTTTACTTACCCTAAGTCTTTTTTTTATATAGAAATTGTGACAAAGTGAATTTGAGGGTTTCTCCATCTCCTTAGAGCTATGGAGAAAAGAAGGAAACTATAGACCTAACCAGTCACCCTATAAACAGCAGTTGGATTTACTTCTACATGCTAGGAGTACACTTTTCGTTGATGATGAAAAGGAAGTTGCCCTGCCAATTATCTTCTCTCAAAAAAAATAAAAAAAGCAAAGCCCAAGGTGCCATTGAATTGCCTCCAAATAGCTCATCATTTGTGAATTTATATTTAGAGTAAGGCAGTCGTGGGCTATTCAGAATTAAACTAATCTTCCTTTTGCTGACCTATTGGAGGTTGTTTTCAGAGACATGGTTAGAGATGTTTCTAATTCTAGGGAATCCTCTTCAATTAATTTTTATGAAATAAGAATTTGGTATTTGACCTATTTTTTCCTCTGGTCTAGCACTACTTACAATAATCATAGAACTTGCAATATGCAAAGAAATTTGGGTTGTGTTGTGGCAAGCCCTTATAGCCTGCAAGTCAAGACATGCTTGTGTCTAAAATGTAGGCCTTGCCAGTGGTGGGATTTTCATTTCTCTTCAAATTAGTTTGCTATTATTGTAGCATAATTATGCACAATATGCTTTAATCTTATAAACCCAAATCTGCAAAACTTGATCAATTATTGGTGAAGCACATTTACCACTTGATATTTTTGTGGCTTACTTCTTAACAATGATTAGTGCCACTTTTTTGTTTCACCCTTCTTTAGTTAAGCAATGTTCTATTGACACATGAGATTGATCTTTCATTCTGGACATGACCTCATATTTCAAAATTCCTCTATTATTTATGCTTTGATGGATGTTCATACCCTGTTCCAAAGCCCCCATTTTGGTACAGGTAGGAAAGATGCTGGCAAAGGTTGTGGAATTTGGCTTTATACCTTTCTATTATATTCTTTCATTGACTTTTTATAGGAGGTTAAATTTCATTTAAGTGATTTGATCATGTTTGTTTGATCATTGGATAATGGTCCCATAATCTTTGTAGACCTAATCCCCTATGCTGATTTCCATCCTTATGAACTATCCTCTGCAACTGAACTGAAAATGAACCAGGAAGCTTGGATGACTTGTGTTCAAAGATCTTGTGTCTGAGTTCATTGCAATGAAGAAAGCCCATGAACTTTTTGTGTTATGTGATGTTGAGGTGGCTCTCATTGTTTTCTCCAGCAGAGGAAAGCTCTACGAGATGTCCAGTGAGAACAGGTATGTTTCATGCTATCTTACCCATTTTTTAATAAGAATAAAATATAACACCGCTTTATTGTGGTGTGTGCTCTGCATAATTATGAAAAATAAATTGTTCCAAATCTCTTGATCTTTAACCATACAAATCAAAATGGTGTTCTTACATATTAAGTTTCCAAGTTTTATATTGTTAAAATGTGTCTCTAAAACTAGAATGCAGTCCTACACTAGCTATAATGTATTAGTTGAAAGCTCAATGAAAGAGTCTTTTAATCTTAGAGTTTATAAAAATGTATTAGTTCATAACACATTGCGAGAGTACTATAAAATGTACTTACATATTAGATAGATGGCTTTTAAGATAGACCATTTGAATAAGTGGGGAGCACTCATAAACTAGAGTAATTTATCCATCAATGACATCTCTTTGAGGCATTCCATCAAAGAGTTCATGTGCCTTGTGTACGTTTCCACATTTTGCATACATGTCTAACAGAGCATTTCCAACCATAATATCTGACAAAAATCCCCCATCTATTATGCTCTGATGGATGTTCATACCCTGCTCCAAAGCTCCCATTTTGGAACAAGCAGGGAGGATGCTGGCATAGGTTGTGGAATTTGGCTTCATGCCTGCTAATTGCAATTGCTTGAAAGTTTCTAAAGCCTTTTCAGCAAATCCATTTTGTGCATATCCCACAATCATCGTATTCCATGAGATGGCACCTCTTTCAGGCATTCTGTAATTTATCCATCAATGAAATCTCTTTGAGGCATTCCATCAAAGAGTTCACGTTCCTTGTGTACATTTCCATAGTTTGCATACATGTCTAACAAAGCATTTTCAACCATAATATCTGAAAAAAATCCCCCATCTATTATGCTCTGATGGATGTTCATACCCTACTCCAAAGCTCCCATTTTGGCACAAGAAAGGAGGATGTTGGCATAAGTTGTGGAATTTGGCTTCATGCCTACTAATTGCATTTGCTTGAAAGTTTCTAAAGCCTTCTCAGCAAATCCATTTTTGCATATCCCGTAATCATCGTATTCCATGAGATGGCATCTCTGACACCCTTCATTGCTCCCGACTATCTGCAAATCGCGTGATCATCTCTTTGAGCACATCATGTGATTTGGAGTTTGGATGCAATCTAATTGATTTTCCATTAGGAGGACTCTTGCATGTCCTTGGGAGTCACATCAAAGTCCCACCGATAGCTCGAGTAGTTCTAAAGCAATCATCAAGAGGACTCTTGCCTATCACTGGGAGTCATGTCAAAGTCCCATTGATAGCCTGACATCACTCAAACTCATCGGCGAGAGAGGTGGAAATTGGCAGGAAAAAGATTGTGGTCCCTCTGATGGAACAAAAAACATTGTTGCTTCTTCTTTCCCTCCCTTGCCCTTCCTGCTTGCTCTCACGTTTGTCATTTTTAACCTTTGGCATTGGTGTCTTTCCTTGGTCTTTTGATTTGTTGGTTTTGTCTTTTATATATATATATATATATATACTTGTTTGTTGTTTGTTTTTTATTTTATTTGTGTTGATCTTTAGGCATATGTTTATGTATATAAATTTGTATACGTCCATTTACATTCTTTTGTGCTTATTATGTTTTTGGTCATTTTTATTATTTTTTCACACTCACATACAAATATATATGCATGCATGTATGTATGTAGGTTTGTATGTTTTTATATTTGTTGTGAATTTTTTGTTTTTTGTTTTGGTTTATGTGTAGGTTTATGTCACATACCCTTTTTCTTTTGTATTTGGTTTTGTTAATTTCTTTGTTGATTTTTATTTCCATTTTTAATTTGGTTATATTTTTGTGGTTTTTTATTTCTTCATTCTTTTATTTTTTACTTAGATTTTCTTTTATTTGTTTTTTGTTTGTAGGTATTTTTGGTCTTTTATGGGTATATTATATCCATATTTTTGTATTTAGGTGTGTTCGTTTTGTTTGTGCCTATAGTTTTAGGTAAGTGGTTCATTTTTTTCTTATTTTTTTAATTGTTTTTGTTTAATATTCTTTTGTTTATTATATATTTGGTGGCTTATGTTTAATTCATTGCATTTTTTGTAGGGCTTGTTGTAATATTTTGGGTTTGACTTTGTATGTGTTTGATTTGTTTCTTTTAGTTATTTATTTTTATTTTGGTCCTCAAACCGCGTGTATCCTCTCCTTACCCCTCTTCCTTTTTAGCCTATCTTATTCTACAATTTTATCATTTTTCTCTTCTTGCTCTCTAATCCTAATGATGGATCATGGAGTGTGATCTGAAACGTTGATGAAAAAAATTCTACACAATCGAATCCAAAAAATACACATCACTACAATATGGATTGTGGAAACTTGATATCATTAATAAGAAATGAACATCAGCAAGAGTTATTTGAAGTCTCCCTGATAAAGTAAAGTCCCCCCAATAGAATAATATGTAATAATATTTTGAGGGAGTATAATATTTCTTATAGGGATGTATTGTCTATGCATTGAAGGATATTCATATCTTGTTTCAAAGCTCCCATTTTGGCACAGGTAGGGAGGATGTTGGCAATGGTTGTGGAATTTGGCTTTACACCTATGAATTATATTCGCTTGAAAGTTTTTAAAGCCTTTCCACCAAATTCATTTTGTGCATATCTATTGTAGATGTCCTTAAGCTATATGACAAAGGTGTATATACAATTTGAGATCAATTGATAAGTTGATCAGACATGTAATGTTGATTTGATTTACATTTTACTTAAGATATAATTTTGTTCAATTGCCAAATTTCATTGTTCAATAATTGGGATTATCAATGATCTTGTATACCCAAAGTGTATGTGATAGAAAGAAATTAGGTAGTCATGTCGATTAGTTTGAAAATTTGAATGATCTTGAGTTCATAAGTACATATTGATAAGTTTTGACAAATAATATAATTTCTTGTTGCATTTATCACATAAACAAAGGCCTCTTTTGATTGTAGCAGAGGATGTAGACAGTGCAGCATTGGCTACTTTGATCTTTGAAATTGATGATTTTTTTACTAAATTGATAATGTTTGAAGTTTTTTTTCTTTCTTAGATGTTGAGTCTAATTAATAAGTTTAATGTTGTGTTGCAACTTGCAGGTGAGTATGTTGATATGATAAAGGCTAGAATTGTCGATCCTTTAAAAGATCAAAATTACATTAGTTAATGCAAAAAGGTAAAAATGTTTATCTTTATTATAATTAGTGGAACTTGCAACTACAATATATGATAAAAATCTACTTCCAAATATGCTTTTGATGGATGTTATATCTAATTCTGATACATTCACTATCTCTAGCGCCTAAGTTTAGGGTGCCATAGCTAGAAAAGGATAATAAAATGTTTGAATTTTATCCTCAGTATTATTTGTATATTTTGAGTTTTTGATGTACAAATTTTGAAACCTTATTTTTATACGTACCAAAATTGAGAAGTGAAAGGTGAATACCTCAACAAGGAAGAGTTTGGAGGAGTCGAAACCAATAGCGGCGAGAAAGCTATGGATTTGTAAGGGGATTAAATGGGTCAAGCCCCTATAGGAGGTCGCTTCCCTTCCAAAAGAACTATAGTTAAGGAAGGGGAAAATAGTATAAGTATATGAAAATAGGAGTATTTTGTTTATATAGTGTCTGTAAGTTGTATAGTGTCATTGAGACATTGAATGTAACCAATGATATTTTGATTTGCCAATGAGGCTTAATGAAGTAAATTTTCAAAGTGGTTTTTTCTCCACTCATAAATATTGTGTTATGGCTCCTCTTGATTTGTAATTCATTTGTGTTTGTGTTTTGTTCAAAGCATTTTAGTCTTCATTGGTGCTTTTTTAACATTTGAATATCTATGATACTTTGGAAGTTTATATGCATAAATTTGTGAGGATTAATTGCTAGACTTGGATTTGTAATGACTAAATATATGACTAAAGTAATGACTAAATGCAATGACTAAATTAATGATTAAATATATGACTAAAGTAATGACCAACTATATAATTAAATAAAATGACCACCATGACCAAATAAATGACCGCCAACAACAATCAATCAATGACTAAATATAAGGACTAAAAAAAATTACCACCATGACTAAATAAATGACTAAATCAATGACCAAATCAATGACTAAATAAAATGACCAAAATAGTTTAGTCATAAAATTTGGGTGTTATAAATGACTACAAGTAAAACCACACCAAAAATAGTCAATGTTGACTAAAATTAATGACCAAATATACACCAAATAAATGACTTAATAAATGACTAAATCAATGACTAAATCAATGACTAAATCAATGACTAAATCAATGACCAAATTAATGACTAGAATCAATGACTAAATAAATGACTAAAATTGTTCAGTCATAAATTTAGTGGTGTTATAAATGACTACAAATAAACCACTAATAGTCACGTGACTAAAGTTAGTCATTTATATGCATTTTTTAGTAGTTTATTTAGTCATATATTGTCGTTTGTGTACTAGTGGTAACACAAGACCACAGGGATCTTGGTGGGTACAACGTGGGCAATCGGAGAAGATATAAACAAAGAAAAGATCAAGATATGCCCCTATGTTGACTAGTCAAAACATACCATAATATGATGGATCATGGCAGCCCTGACAAGTTATGATAGGAAGCTCAAATGATAAACAAAAATTACAAAATCATCAAAAGAAAGCAATCAATTTCAAACGTCCTTTGCCACAGGATCAAAAGGTGGATGGAATTGATGCGGTCTGATGTAGGAAGGATGCATCTTGTTAAGACCAAAGATGGAGAATAAACTAAAAGATCGACATGACGTAGGATATTCAAAACCAATTGAATCTGATGATGCTAGCGAATCTCATTTGTGAAGAATTAGCTAGATATTGGCATATCTTGAAGACACGAAACAAGATGTGAGATACAAGACACAAAATAGGGACACCCTAAAGACCTAGGGGCTTGGGGACTGATCAAATATTAGCCTTGCTTATGTGAAAGCGCAGGGCCCTCGTAGTTCAAGAAAAGACCATGAATGAAGGCGAAAAGAGGACAATGGAGAAAAGTGATGAAAACAAAGACTGGATGAACCAAAAGCCCTGGGGGAAAATCAAATGATCAACCTTGCCTATGTGAAAGTGTAGGG